>NW_026495074.1:0-21287 GCF_026875155.1 Cherax quadricarinatus
TCCACCCCATTGAAAAAACTGCAAGACCCAAGTGACACAACCAAATCTTCAAAATGGGCCGCTCAAAAACAATATGAAGTTCAACAAGGAGAAATTTCATTACTCAGATATGGGAAACTTGAAGAAAATTAAAATGAAATCAGGGTATACAACAAATTCTAGCCATACAATAGAGCAAAAAAGTACAGGGGCCCTGGGGACTAAAAATTTTAATCTGTTCCAGAGAGAGTGACTTATTCCAAATTAATTATCCTCCATGAGAAAATAATGTAAATCAAATTAAATTTCCATTTCACACAACCAAAATTTTCTCCTGAAATAACATTTACCTGCCAAAAAACAATGATAAAATGAAGAAAAAACAATATCACACTTACCTTTATTGAAGACATGATGTATGGGAGGAGGGGAGAGGATAGAGGAGTTTGCAATTGTTTGGATGGGGAATCCCCTTCCATAAATACTTCAGGTACCAAGTCCTTATCCTGGGTTATTCCCTTCTTTGTTTTTTAATGCCACTAGGACCGGCTTGAGTCACTGGACTCCTGTCGCTCAAAAAAGTGTTTCTAAAGAGGTCTGTTTCTGGCGTATTTTAAGAATTGTGTTGGGAGACAGGACAAGATAGTCCTTCAATATGACACTAATATCAGCTTTAAGTGAAACAAAAGCTGAAGGGGGTGGAGAGTTTCAGTGGAGAGGATAAATGGGATTAGGTTCAGGGGTTTCAAATAGAGTTAGATCTAGCTAAAGAAGGAGTAGCAATAATGTTGAAGGATAAGCTATGGAAGGAAAAGAGGGACTATAAATGTTTTAATTCAAGGATTATGTGGAGTAAAATAAAATTGGATGTGAAAAGTGGGTTATAATAAGCGTGTATGCACCTGGAAGAAGAGAGAAGTGTAGGGGAGAGAGAGAGATTTTGGGAAAATGTTGAGTAAATGCATGGGGAGTTTTGAATCAAGTGTGAGAGTAATGGTGGTTGGGGATTTCAATGCTAAAGTGGGTAAAAATGTTATGGAGGGAGTAGTAGGTAAATTTGGGGTGCCAGGGGTAAATGAAAATGGGGGCCTTTAATTGAGCTATGTGTAAAAAAGAGATTGGTAATAAGTAATCCATTTTTTTTTTTTTTTTTATTATCCACTGGCCGATTCCCACCAAGGCAGGGTGCCCAAAAAGAAAAACTCTCACCATCATTCACTCCATCACTGTCTTGCCAGAAGGGTGCTTACACTACAGTTTTTAAACTGCAACATTAACACCCCTCCTTCAGAGTGCAGGCACTGTACTTCCCATCTCCAGGACTCAAGTCCGGCCTGCCGGTTTCCCTGAACCCCTTCATAAATGTTACTTTGCTCACACTCCAACACAGCACGTCAAGTATTAAAAAAACCATTTGTCTCCATTCACTCCTATCAAACACGCTCACGCAGCCTGCTGGAAGTCCAAGCCCCTCCCACACAAAACCTCCTTTACCCCCCCCCTCCAACCTTTTCCCTAGGCCGACCCCTACCCCGCCTCCTTCACTACAGACTGATACACTCTTAAAGTCATTCTGTTTCGCTCCATTCTCTCTACATGTCCGAACCCCCTCAAACAACCCTTCCTCAGCCCTCTGGACAACAGTTTTGGAAATCCCGCACCTCCTCCTAACTTCCAAACTATGAATTCTCTGCATTATATTCACACCACACATTGCTCTCAGACATGACATCTCCACTGCCTCCAGCCTTCTCCTTGCTGCAACATTCATCACCCATGCTGCACTCCCATATAAGAGCGTTGGTAAAACTATACTCTCATACTTCCCCCTCTTTGCCTCCAAGGACAAAGTTCTTTGTCTCCACAGACTCCTAAGTCCCACCACTCCCCTTTTCCCCTCATCAATTCTATAAATTCACCTCATCTTTCATAGCCCCATCTGCTGACACGCCACTCCCAAATATCTGAATACATTCACCTCCTCCATACTCTCTCCCTCCAATCTGATATCCAATCTTTCATCACCTAATCTTTTTGTTATCCTCATAACCTACTCTTTCCTGTATTCACTTTCAATTTTCTTTCTTTGCACACCCGACCAAATTCATCCCCAATCTCTGCAACTTCTCTTCAGAATCTCCCAAGAGCACAGTGTCATCAGCAAAGAGCAACTGTGACAAACTCCCACTTTGTGTGATTCTTTATCTTTTAAACTCCCACGCCTCTTGCCAAGACCGTCGCATTTACTTTCTTACAACCCCATCTTTAAATATATTAAACAAACACGGTGACATCACACATCCTTGTCTAAGGCCTACTTTTACTGGGAAATAATTTCCCCCTTTTTTCCTACATACTCTAACTTGAGCCTCACTATCCTCGTAAAAACTCTTCACTGCTTTCAGTAACCTACCTCCTACACCATACACCGCAACATCTGCCACATTGCCCCCCTATCCACCCTGTCAAAACGCCTTTTCCAAATCCATAAATGCCACAAAGACCTCTTTAGCCTTATCTAAATACTGTTCACTAAGTAATACATATTTTTTTAAAAAGAGGATAAATAAATATACAAGGTATGATGTGGGCACGTAATGAAAGTAGTTTATTAGATTATGTATTGGTGGATAAATGGTTGATGGGTAGGCTCCAGGATATACATGTTTATGGAGGGGCAACTGATATATCGGATCATTATTTAGTTGTAGCTACAGTTAGAGTAAGAGGTAGATGGGAAAAGAGGAAGGTGGCACAACAAGTAAGAGGGAGGTGAATGTATAAACTAAGGGAGGAGGAAGTTCGGGTGAGATATAAGCGACTTTTGGCAAAAAGGGTGGGCTAGTGCAAAGATGAGTAGTGGGGGGTTGAAGAGGTTGGAATAGTTTTAAAAATGCAGTATTAGAATGTGGGCAGAAGTTTGTGGTATAGGAGGGTGGGGGCAGGAGGAAAGAGGAGTGATTGGTGGAATGATGAAGTAAAGGGTGTGATAAAAGAGAAAAAGGTAGCTTATGAGAGGTTTTTGCAAAGCAGAAGTGTTATAAGAAGAGGCAGAGTTATGGAGAAAAAAGAAAGGTGAAGAGAGGGGTTTGAGAGAGTGCAAAAGGAGAGCAGATGATAGAGTGGGAGAGGCACTGTCAAAAATTTTAATGAAAATAAGAAAAAAATTTGGAGTGAGTTAAAAAAAGTTAAGAAAGCCTAGGGAAAGTATGGATTTGTCAGTTAAAAACAGAGTAGGGGAGTTAGTAGATGGGAGATGGAGGTATTAGGTAGATGGCGAGAATATTTTGAGGAACTTTTAAATGTTAAGGAAGAAACAGAGGCAGTAATTTCATGCACTGGTCAGGGAGGTATAACCATCTTTTAGGAGTGAAGAAGAGCAGAATGTAAGGTGGGGGAGGTACGTGAGGCATTACGTAAAGTGAAAGGGGGGTAAAGCAGCTGGAACTGATGGGATCATGACAGAAATGTTAAAAGCGGGGGGGGGATATAGTGTTGGAGTGGTTGGTACTTTTGTTTAATAAATGTATGAAAGAGGGGAAGGTACCTAGGGATTGGCGGAGAGCATGTATAGTCCCTTTAAATAAAGGGAAAGGGGACAAAAGAGACTGTAAAAATTATAGAGGAATAAGTTTACTGAGTATACCAGGAAAAAGTGTACGGTGGGGTTTATAATGAAAGAATTAGAGGTAAGACAGAATGTAGATTGCGGATGAGCAAGGGGGTTTCAGAGTTGGGTGGGGGAAATGTGTAGATCAAGTGTTTACATTAAAGGGCATATATGTAAACAGTATTTAGATAAAGGTAGGGAAGTTTTTATTGCATTTTTGGATTTAGAAAATGCTATGATAGGGGTGGATAGAGGAGCAATGTGGCAGATGTTGCAAGTATATGGAATAGGTGGTAAGTTTTAAATGCGTAAAGAGTTTTTATGAGGATAGTGAGGCTCAGGTTAGGGTGTGTAGAAGAGAGGAGACTACTTCCCAGTTAAAAGTAGGTCTTAGACAGGGAGTGTAATGTCACCATGGTTGTTTAAAAATATTTATAGTGGGGTTGTAAAGGAAGTAAATGCCAGGTGTTGGGGGAGAGGGGTGGGATTAAATTTTGGGGAAGCAAATTCAAAAGGGGAATTGACAGTTACTTTTTGCTGATGATAACTGTGTTATGGGAGATTTAAAGAAAAATTGCAAAGGTTAGTGGATGATTTTGGGAATGTGTGTCCAAAGGTAGAAAGTTGAAAGTGAACATAGAAAAGAGTAAGGTGATGAGGGTGTCAAATGATTTAGATTAAAAAAAAATTGGATATCAAATTTGGGGGGGAGGAGTAATGGAAAAAGTGAATGTTTTCAGATACTTGGGAGTTGACGTGTCGGCGGATGGATTTATGAAGGATGAGGTTAATCATAGAATTGATGAGGAAAAAAGGTGAGTGGTGCGTTGAGGTATATGTGGAGTCAAAAAACGTTATCTATGGAGGCAAAGAAGGGAATGTATGAAAGTATAGTAGTACCAGCACTCTTATATGGGTGTGAAGCTTTGGGGGGTAAATGCAGCAGCGAGGAGACGGGTTGGAGGCAGTGGAGATGTCCGTTTAAGGGCAATGTGTGGTGTAATATTATGCAGAAAATTCAGAGTGTGGAAATTAGGAAAAAAGGGGTGGGTTAATAAAAGTATTAGTCAGAGGGCAGAAGAGGGGTTGTTGAGGTGGTTTGGTCATTATGAGAGAATGGATCAAAGTAGAATGACATGGAAAGCATATAAATCTATTGGGAGGGAAAGGTGGGGTAGGGGTCGTCCTCGAAAGCGTTGGAGAGAGGGGATAAAGGAGGTTTTTGTGGCAAGGGGCTTGGACTTCCAGCAAGGTGCGTGAGCATGTTAGATAGGAGTGAATGGAGACGAATGGGACTTGGGACCTGACAATCTGTTGGAGTGTGAGCAGGGTAATATTTAGTGAAGGGATTCAGGAAACTGGTTATTTTCATATAGTCGGACTTGAGTCCTGGAAATGGAAGTACAATGCCTGCACTTTAAAGGGGTTTGGGAATTGGCAGTTTGGAGGGATATGTTGTGTATCTTTATATGTGTATGCTTCTAAAAATGTTGTATTCTGAGCACCTCTGCAAAACAGTGAAATGTGCGAGTGTGGTGAATGTGTTGAATGATGATGAAAATATTTTCTTTTTGGGGATTTCTTTCTTTTTTGGGTCAACCCTGCCTCGGTGGGAGACGGCCGAAATTGTTGAAAAAAAAAAATCAGCTCTACGGCTTATTTTTCTACAATTCATCTAAAATAACATAAACAATATTAATAACATAGAAACATGATATATACTCTAGAATGAATTTAAAAAATGGCATTAAGAATGTCACGAGTGGTGGTGTGTTGTTGGGGGTATAAGGGCCACTGACACATAAGCCTTACATGGTGGTGAAGACAGAAGCAGAGGCAGCAGGGTTAGTCAATGCCCTATGTACCCCCAACAACAATGGAGTAGTTTTCGTGCTGTCCTTTTTCTATCGATTAATTGCGTAACTTACTTGCTACACTGTTAGTGCTTCACTTTATCACTGGCGCTATAGGGCCTTTTGACTACTGCTGCTTTAGCATTATAGTATTGCAGAATCACTGAAAAAGGCACATTCTCCCTCTCTTCTCCCGCACTTACCACAGGGCTGGCTGGCACTAAAAGCTTTCTTTTGGCCCATGGTGGCTTATTTAGCAGTTACAAGCACTAAAAAGAATGGAATAATACAATCGTATGAACACGTAGGATCGTCCCCCACTGGCTGGTAAGCAATGGCACTTGGCTGTACATGGAGTGGGCGGGGCTGCTCAGCTGCACGACACGTTCCGGATGAATGACTTGTACCGAGTTCAGTGACGTTTTACGAGCCAATATTTTGATGCCAAAAATTTTACTTTTTTCCGAATATTACTCATTCCGATGACGACTATAAAACCGGGGGGGCCCACTGTAATGTGAAAGACCTGGGAGTGATAATGTCAGAGGATCTCGCCTTCGAAGATCACAACAGTGTATCTACCCTCATCTGCTAGGAAAATGAAAGGGTGGATAATGAGAACCTTCAGAACTGGGACACCAAACCCATGATGATTCTCTTCAAAATCGCTTGTGCTCTCTAGGCTGGAATACTGCTGTACCTAATTGGCCTAATTCAAGGCTGGCGACATTGCAGACTTGGAGAGTGTACAAAAAGCTTTCATGACATGCATAAGTATGATAAGGCACCTAAAATTACTGGGAACAGTTGAATGTCCTTGATCTGTATTCCCTGGAAATGAGTGAGAGAGATACATGATAAAATACACTTGGAAGGTCCTGGAGGGGTTGGTACCAAACCTGCACAAGAAAATCGCTCCTTATGAAAGCAAAAGTCTCGGCGGAAATGCAACATTTCTCCTATGAAAAGCAGGGGCGCCCCGAGTACATTGAGACACAAGAAAGTAAGTGGGCCAGGCTCAAGATTGTTCAACTGGGCCCCCCGCATACATAAGGGGATTACCAATAGACCCCCCTGGCTGTCCTTAAGAAGGCACTGGCAGGCACCTAGAGTCAGTGCCTGACCAACCAGGCTGTGGTTCATACCCCAGCTTGTGTGCAGCTAGCAGTAACAGCCTGGTTGATCAGACCCAAGTTCACCATGAGGGCCCGGTCTCAGACCGAGCTGGGGGCACTGGGCCCTCAAAACCCTCTCCAGGGAATCTGCATGTCTGTCTTGCACGCATCTAAGACATGTGGCAATGATTCAGTAGTTGAGAGGCAGGGGGTGGGCTACTGTAAACACATGCTTTCCCTGGGTTGTACAGTTTTGAATCCAGTGGTTAGCAAATTTTGCTTCTTAAAATACAAGATTTTAATATTGTGGAACACCAGTGCTGTTGATCAATTGTTCTTTGCTTTTGCTTTTCTGTCACCTTTAGAGTTCCACAAGTCTCGGCTTGGGACATTATATGGCCATGCTCTCGTGGACTATTTTGAAGTTGAGTGGGGTTAAGATAGGTTAGCAATTTTTTGGGGATGCTGCTAAAATTAATCTTGTTCACGAAAAATTTGTTAGTATGTCAACCCTTTAGCTCAAACTGTTCGTTGAAGTGTCAATTGATCCTTCAATATTCCATTCATTTCTTTGCTGTCATCAGTGTAAATTCCATCTCCCTTTGAGGGATGGGCTTGATGCTGGTTGTGGTTAATACTCTGTATTTTCCATGGGAAGTATTTTGTTCAGCTACTGAAAATATTTTTAAAGGGTTTAAAATTTTAAAATTTTAAAAATAACAATTCTGTTGAGAAAAATTTCCAAATGGTGTGTTATCTGTCAAACATTGACATGGTCGGTTTTAATTGAGATATAAAAGGGGCAATGATTGTCATTAATTTTGTTTTAAAGATGGGTTTGCTATAACAATTTTTTTTTGCAATAGTATGAAATTAAGAGAGATTTAATATCTTCTTTTTACACATCTTTTAATGATGAAAACCTAGGCTAGAGTTCTAAACTCCTGCAGTTGGCAAGGGTGTATGATGACACTCTTATATTACGATGAAGTTGTTAGTTTGTTGCACACTACTTTTTGACTTGTGTTTGTTGCTAATAGGGATTTTTTTTCCCTTCCAGGAGCTGGAAGTGCTGATGATGCAAATCGCACTTTCTGCGCAAAATTGCCCACGGCTTTCGTCCCGGGAAGCGTAAAGATATCGTGGAGAGGGCAAACCAACTGTCATTCGTCTGACCAACGGGTCTGGGGAGGGGCTGCGCACTGAAGGATCAACCTGAGTCAATAAATTTTTGGTTATAATATGCTCTTTATTTTCAAATGCTTGTTTTTTTTCTTCACGGTTTTCTGTACTTTCATTGCTATTGTTATATAGTACTCTTGTAATGGTTTTTGTTTTGAGAACCCGTGCAGTTCAAGTTCAAATTTAAAGTGCACCCTAACTACTTTGCCATAAATCTAATTTTGCTTTACAGCAGATTGCCAGAGGACTTCTAGAATACTTTGTTTGATGAGGGATTAAGGCCTTGTTGATGCTTTTATCTGTACTGGTATTCACCAGAGAATGGACAACAGAAGTGCTGTAGTGCTTTTTTAATTGTGGGTAGGAGTGCTGTACAACCTTCACGGGTTTAGTGTTTGATTATGAACATAATAATGATTGTAGAGTAGAATTCAAGAGGCAGAAGCTTGTTTTAAAACTTGAAAAGAGTGAGTGGGTGCCCGATGTGAAAACAGGAGAGCCTAGTCTCCCACCTCAGCATTGATGATAAGACCAGGAAAACTGAACTTGGCTTGACAAAAATTTGTTATGAATTTCATTCAGTCCAAGGAAAGGTCAGATTCTTTGATAGAGCCTTTCAACACTCCAAGAACCCTCTTTTTTAAAAGGCAAGGGAAGACTACCATTCACTTGAAAAATGATAAAATCATTTGGGTCATATGATACCTTGGAGAAATGTGTATACTTAAATATCCCACTAAGCATTAGGAGATGACATGTGCAGACTGACTTGGGAAAGGACAGTGCAGTATGGCCCTTACATGTTAGCTCAGTTATGATTATTAAGTGGGAAAGGAGGTTAACAGATTGATTCAATTCCTTGATCAAGTAGTCTTTAACCAGCCATCACGGCACCCCATGAAGTGTCAAGGTAGATCGGGAAGGTCAGCGCTGTATGACCCTTATGGGTTTTAGTGCTGAGCTTTGAATTATAATGTGGGTGGTACATTAAAAAGATGGGAATGATTAAAAATTGAAAATCTTGAGGCTTATGATAAGTTTTAAAATGGATGCATTTTCAAATTAATACTTCTTGTGAAGTAATTAAAACTGAGTTAATTCATTGTCAGGGTTATCTGAAATGCTTTATATTGCAATTATATCAAATGCATTCATTGCCCTCTTACTGTACGCCTCGTCTTGTTTCCACCCTCCATGGTTCTTTGATTTGGCTTTTACATCTTTTGCACATCCTACCCTGCGGTGATGATGACCCTCCCATTATGGGTTTAGTGCTTTGATTATAATTATGCATTGCAACTTACCGTATTCATTAAACTTGCAGAAGTTATGTACTGCTAGGGATTGGAGTATAAAATTTGGTCGGTAAGGTGTATATATATTGTGCCAAAAGGCTTTTTTCGTGTAGTTGTATATATGCTGATTGCTGCTTTATACCTATTTAGGGATCTTGACTGTGTAAATAGTTGTGCAGCCTTAACCTGTGTATATTGTTGGTTTTAATTCTGCTTCCCATACCATTAGTTTGATCCATATAAGGAAAGGCAACTCCTATTGTTGGTAGTTTTAAATTTTGGAGTATTTTGACCAGAACCATTAATCTTTAGAACAAACGCACCATTCTTTAGAGCATCCATTAAGTGGGGCAGTACGTTAGAGCGCTAAACTGTTGGGTTGTATAGCGGCTAGGTCCACGGGCCACGAGAGGAAAGGTTAGATCCAAGAGGATGGGTTCAGTTTCTTAGGATGGATGCGTATCTTTCTCATCATCAAAGTACTGGAGGTTACCAGGGGTTTGCAACAAGACTTACTGCTATATCCTCGTTTAGGCTGGATCCCCGTATGGTAGGTTGCCTCATGTTGGCGAAGGGTAATTTGATCTATAGATTGGACCTGTGCTTCCCTTCGATGAGATTAAACACAATGCCTCCCATGTACCAAGGTGCTGTATGACACCATGGGTTCGCTCTTGACCTATTTTTGTAATAATGCTAGCAAACTGCGATGTACTAAATATTTGGGGATGCCCAATATTTACATCTGAACTTCGCTCCAACATGCTTAGTTTGTCATACATCACATAATGCTGAAAGGTTTCACCAAGTATGGGAAACCTGGCGATCGTTTGGTGGTGACCAAGGCTTGACACTGATGCCAGAGACCCATACTAAAACACCGGTGAAGCCTGTAAACTGATTATATGTTTGTATACCTATATATTTTGTATTTTTGTAGATATATTAAATTTTTTCTTATTCTTTTTAGTAATCTTTACAGGAATAGGGTTACTAGCCCATTGTTAACGGCATTTTAGTTGACTTTTACAACACGCATGGCTTACGGAGGAAGGAAAGTTGCTTTTTTCCACTTCCCCATGGATATAAAAGGAAAAGTAATAAGACCAAGAACTATTAAGATAAAATCAAAGAAAACTCAGGATGAGTGTGTATAAATAAAAAGTGGCCATTGCATGTGTAGTGTGACTAAGTGTAAGTAGAAGTAGCCAAGACATACCTGTAATCTGCAATTTTTGAGGCAGACAAAAGACTTCAGCAATCCTACATCATGTTAAACAAATTCAAGCTTTCGTTTTACACTCACTTGTCAGGACGGTAGTTACCTCCCTGGGTGGTTGATGTATCAAAGCCTACTAATAAAGGAGGAGATTTGGGAGATATGGCAGTTGGAGGGATTTGTTGTGTATCTGTGTGGGGTGCTTCTAAACTGTTTATTCTGAGCACCTCTGCAAAAGTGATACTGGTGTGAGTGTGGTGAAAATGAAAGTGTTGAATGATGAAAGTATTTTCTTTTTTTTGGGGATTTTCTTTCTTTTTTGGGTCACCCATGCCTCGGTGGGAGACGGCCGACTTGTTGAGAAAAAAAAAAAAATTCCAACAATATCTGCCGTCTCCCCACAGGCAGGGTTAGCCAAAAGAGAACACTTTCAATATCATTTCTCCTCAGAGGGGCCCGATACTATAGTTCAAAACTGCAAATATCCCCATCAATCTTTAGAGAGCAGTTACTGTAAACTTTTCCACGTCCAGGACGGACTAAAGTTCGGCTCCTGCAGTATGATCCTGTGGGTTAGCGCCTTGTTATGATTATTATATAATCAAGTCCGGCCTAAACACGGTTTTACCAAATCACTTCATATGTTATCTTACATTCAAAACATGTCGTCAAGTCAAAAAACCACTTGCCCCCACTCCTAATATGCTCGCGCCGCTTGCTGGATGACTTGAGTAAATCATTCCAGCCTCTCTATGTTCGATCCCTACTTGGCTTCCCTTCACTACTGATTGCTGTATAGTCCTTGTGGTTTAGCGATTCTTTTTGATTATAATTATTTCACTACAGATTTAACGGCCCATCCAAGTATCCAATTTTGTTCTTACCTCTAAATGTCTGATCCATCTCAATCCCCTCTTCAGCCCCCTGGATAATACACAAATAAACCGCACATAAAAGAGAAGCTTACGACGACGTTTCGGTCCGACTTGGACCATTTTCAAAGTCATGTCACTTTGTATGTATATGGTCCAAGTTCGGACCGAAACGTCGTGTAGCTTCTATCTTTTATGTGCGGGTTATTGCTGTATCGTTCAGTCACGGTATTGTTGCCTTTTTTGTTTATCCCTGGATAAACTTTTAATTCCAACGCCTAAACACTCCAAGCTACGAACATCCCCCCTAAAGGAAGGTTTCCTTGATGTTGGTGAGGGATCTTGATTTGGGAATGTGGATCTGTGTCAGTTCCGAATTAAGCCTGGAAAGCCTTCCACATCCCCCAGGCGTGTATAATCTCCGGGTTTAGCGCTTACCCTTTGATTATAATTATATTAATAATACGAACTCTCCATAATTATTCCACCACACATAGGCCTCAAACCTGACATTTTCCACTGCTTCCAGCCTCCTTGTTGCCAACATTTATACCTTACCATGTTTCACAACAGTATAAGAGCGTTGGTACACTATACTCTCTTACATTCCCCTTTTTTGCTTTCATGGATAACGTTCTTTGCCTCACAGGACTTTCAGTGTACCACGCGCCTTTTTTCTCCTCAGTTTTATAGATTTATATCTCGTCTTTCTTAGACCCTCGGCTCTCAGTCCACTCCCAAATATCTGAACACAGTTCACTTCCTCCATACTCCTCCAATGTGAATTCCAATTTTTCATTAACTAATAATTTTTTGTTACCCTCATTCCTGGCTCTACCTATGCGCTGTATGGCCTTGTCACGGTTGAACGCTTTCTTTGACTATAATAACACAAGAATCTTATGTCTCCCAAAAGCAACTGTGAAACTCTAATTTAATTTTGTATTTTGTATTATATTTTAAATCCCGCTTTCCGTACACCATGTATTCACTTCTTTTTCAAACACCAATCTATAAATAATATGCAAAAACCATGGTGTTCTCATGCATCTGTATTGCCTTGTGCCCTCAAGGATGGTCCTTGATGTTGGTGAGGGGCTCTTGATTTAGGAATTGGATCTGTGCTCCAGTTCCCCAAATATTAAGCCTGAATGCCTTCCACTTCCCCCCCAGGCGCTGTTTAATCCTCCGTGGTTAGCGCTTCCCCCTGATTGTAATAATAATAATAATAGCCCTTGTGCTTAGCGCTCTCTTTTTGATTATAATAATAATAATACTGAAAATCATCTCCCTACCTTAATCTTCCTTCCTCTAACCACCCCTCAAGGAAGGTTCATTTGATGTTGTGTGAGGGGGGCTCTTGACTTTAGGAATGGATCTGTGCTCCAGTTCCCCGATTTAATCCTGAATTGCCTTCCACATCCCCACCCTAAGCGCTGTATAATCCTCCCGGGTTTAGGCGCTCCCCCTGATTATAATAATAATCCTTTCCCTAACCTGAAGCCTCGCTATCCTTTATAATAAGCTCTTAACAACATTCGATAACCATTACCACCTGTTCCTTTACACTCGCATTATCTGACAAAGTTGGCTTCCCTATCAGATGAGAAACTATCCTGTTAAGTGCATCCTTTTTTTTTTATAATAATATGATGTTACAATGAGGATAAATTTCAACGATTCGTTATGGAAACTTGAGGATATTAATAGGCTAGAACGGGAGCATAACTACAATCTCTATCACCAATGATTAAAAAAAAGTAGCTCGTGAAGGACTTTAGGAGTGTTAATGTTTAGGAGGATCTCCCTTCAAGGATCACAAGGGTATGGATAATGATAGGATGGATATTGAAGACTTTCAAAGCAAAGGATGCCATACATTGATCCCTTTTTAACATCACTTATTTTTCTGAGGTCAGATTGCCTTAGTCTGCAATCTCCGATGAAAGAAAGATGGAACTGATGACTTGTAAAAGGCTTGTGTTATGTAAATACATTCTTATTCAAGAAAACACAGGGCTGGGGAATGCGAAGAGCTCTCTAGAAGAAGCAAATTGAGGATCACTTCCTCTTTTAGTGTTCTTGGGGTCTTAGTGTGAATAGAATGTGTATAAGATCGTCCTTGTTGGTAGGTTTTCTAGATACACTTGAAGAGTATCCACCCGAACATGGACGATCTTATACAACGTTATTTCACACCAGACCACCCGCACTAAAAGAGGAGTCCTCATTGGCTTCTTCTTGAGAGCTCTAAGCAATCTCAGACCTTGGTTTTCTTAAAGATATTGGATCTTACATAACTCAAGCCTTAACACTGTCTTCAGTTTCATTTTCTTCATCGGAGAATGCGACTCAAGGAGCAGTTCATAATTTTTTTTTTCTCGTTCCAATTTCTTCAATTTTTGGTTGTACACGAGAAGTGTTCACTCTATTTATTGTAATTTTTTTCAAAGAAGATAGCTTCAATCAGCAACTGAAAAAAAAAAGATTTACTTGAAATTGACATCTGGACAGGCTCCAGGCCTTATATGGACTTACGTAGATTGTTTGGGATTTGGGTGACGAGAGAACAATGATAATGCGATTTTTTAGGTCGTCCACTTCCCTAGAAAATATCTTTATTCCTCACAAAAATAAAGTTGGTATAGGGGGGGGGGGGTTGTTTGAATGTTTGCAAAATATCTGACACCTTACTCTCCAAACAGAATCCCAAAACATTTGGAATATTTCAAAAAGTGCATCACTAAAATTACGAACAATCATTATTTTACGATTCCTGTGAATATTATTTCATTTAATTAAATAGTAAAGACTCAGTATAGTGAAATAAGTCAATAACTTACTTCCGAGATATTCGCCTGGAACGCGGGCGGCCTCCCTTCTCGTATTTTTTTTTTCCCGAGAAAAATCGCGTTTGTGGTGTTTCCGTAAAAAACTGGTGATCTATTGCAGTTTGCCTCTCCGAAATTCCGTTTTCTCTTACTCAAGGCCAAAGAACACTTTATAGGAGGAGGGGAAATGATTTTAACTGCGATATGGCTAAGTAAGTAAGTAAATTTATTCAGGTATACACAAATACAGTTACATAGAATTATCATACATAGCAGCATATGTGTAGAGAACCTAGGATAACCCCAAAAAGTCAGACAGAGTGACACTTATTTCCATTGGGGTCCTTTTTACCTTATTATTATAATATAAGGTTATAATATGGCCATAATATGGCCATTTCTGTGGAAAATACTGTATATATTTTCCGGAAATACGGTAATTTATAGGTAAATAGATGCCCTATATTGTATTTTTAAAAGAAGTATGTTATCGAAAAAAAGTAGAGACACTCGCCATCTTGGTTTTGAATTTGTATTAGAACGTTGGTGTATGGAAATAATTTTTCGTGCTTAGAGGTTAAAATTGGGCTTACACCTCTTAAATAGGAGACGAAATTGTTGGATGTGTATTCCTGCATAATTTGAGTATCAGGCGACTGGACAAGACAGCTCCAGGAACCTCAGATAAGTCTGTTTTATGTTTAATTCTGGCCAGTATTTTCATAAATTTAGACAGTGAGGTTTTCTGAGTACGATACACCTTAATCTCCAGTCAAATTGGTGAGTGATATTAAGATATTCTCTTTCTGTTATGTAATTGGTATATCTATAATTATTTTTTAATTTTAATATACAGTCCACAAATTTATATATTTACCAGCATTCCTGGTGATGTATAATTCATTTAATTAATAGGTCCAGAGCAACTTGTGGATATGACAGTGGTAGGTATCGAAGGGGGACATTTTTTGCGACCTAGGTGTCCCAAATTCCTACTTGTCTAACTGATAAATAATAATTATCTATGTTCATTTACTGTTATGTATATAATGATACATCCAAGTAAATGCAATTTTCCAAATTTAATTTGCCCGTTGGTCCTTCTTGAACCGGAGGTAATTAGTGAAGTCATTAATTAGTTAATTACTTAATAATTATATGTGAAATGACAGAAGGAGGTGGATGTTAAGTTCACAAATTTACTTAATGTGTAGTGGATTATAATAATTACAATATTAATTTTGATAAGCTAAGCTCAAGGGTGGCTAAAGATTATATTAATGTGTATAATATTAATTTTGCAAAGCCAAAGTGGCTAGGATTTATATTTTTGTATTTGTACAATATTAATTTGATAAGACAATTCTGGCCAAGATTTATATCAGTGTATGTGTAATTGATAAGCCAAGTGTTGCTAATTATATTAATGTGTATAATATTAATCTTGCTATGCCAAATTCTGGCAAGGATTTATATTAATTTGTATAATAATTTTGATGAGCCAAGTCTGGCTAAAGGTTTGTATTAATGTACATTTAAAATTTATATTATGATTTTTACATGTAATTGCTGAGCTCAAGTAGCTGGGATTTATTCAAAGGTAAGTTGTATCAGTGTTGTAAGTTGTAATCAGTGTTATTGATTGGGTTGAATTTAATACATTGCATCATGTCTGAAATTGAGGAAATTAATGTAGAATACAAACATATGGAATATAGAGTAAAGAAAGCATCACTACAGGCTAGAAAAGTTCATGTAACCAAGGCATATAATAAGTGCTTGGAATTAATGAATCAAGAAACTGTGAATACTGATGATTTAAAATTGTATTTAGATGCTTTCAATTCAATTCAATTCAAACTTTATTCTCTATAAGTATTACAATGCTGAGTTTACAGAATTTGGTTATTGTGTGGTTTACATGTAGTAAAATAATAATTACAGAGTGTACCACTAGAACGCCTAGCATGGCTAGGCATTTTGGGCAGACTTATATTAAATCTTAGGTTTAAAATGTTACAGAATTATGAGATAAGTTGGTATTATGGCTAAGTGACTAAATACTAGTTGTGAGTGTAGCAATGTGAATGCTTTTGTTTTGGCACTATACATAGTTTCAGTATTGGAGTATCACAGGCCAACTTTAGGTAACAGATATGATTCATACAAATTATATTAAACAAATATGAAGGAGATTTGTTAATAAACTGTGTAGATGAGACTGAAGTAGATTTATGATTAATCAGTATTATGAATTAGAGGAAAGATTCTTTCTTGTAAAAGTCAGGCCTTGAATAAATTAAAATGTGTAAACCAGGCAGTTGGTCAGTCTGCTCCAACAAATAATATGTCTTTGCCAAAACTCCCAGAATTGTGTTTGCCTGTGTTTAATCCTGGAGAAAACTGGGAGGTTTTGGTCAATTTTTAAAGCAGCTGTGCATGACAGGAGTGACCTAGCCTGTGTAACTAAATTATTTTACCTCAAAGGACAGGTAAGAGGAGATGCTCACATACTCATACAAGCCTTTCCCAATGTAAATGACTCTTACAGGGAAGCAGTTGCCTTGTGAAAGTCACTTATGATAATATAGAACAAAGTAGGTTGGATCTAGTGAATATTATTGTTAATTTAAAATCTCCAGATCACACTTACAAAGGTTTACAGCAGTTTAGAGTTAAACTGGAGAGCACTCTCAAAACTTTAAGTAATAAACATAATCTGAAGGAATCAGACTGGTTATTGAGTGCCATGGTACAGAATAAATTAAACTATAAAACACTTGAATGGTTCTCAAACAAATATCACAAGGGTTATTTTGGGCTGGAGATAAGATAAGATAAGATTTCGTTCGGATTTTTAACCCCGGAGAGTTAGCCACCCAGGATAACCCAAGAAAGTCAGTGCGTCATCGAGGACTAACTTATTTCCATTGGGGTCCTTAATCTTGTCCCCCAGGATGCGACCCACACCAGTCGACTAACACCCAGGTACCTATTTGCTGCTAGGTGAACAGGACAATAGGTGTAAGGAAACGTGTCGTTCCACCCGCCGGGAATCAAACCCGGGCCCTCCGTGTGTGAAGCGGGAGCTTTAGCCACCAGGCCACCGGGCCACCGAGGAAATAAGACTAGGTCTACAAGAATTAATTGTTCAGTTGCAGACCAGCCAACCAACTAATTTTAAAGATGCAACACATAATAATTCTGAGGTATCTGTCAAGTTTCATAAAGGGAAAAATTATACCAATAGTAATAATCAAAATTCATTTCCTAAAAATAGTTGCATAGGTGCATATCAAGTAGCAGGAATCAGAAATAATGATTCTCCACAAGGTAAGAAGAATAAGTACCCTCCTAAAAGTAGCCCAGTTAATAAGAAACCAGTCAAAGAAAAGAGAGATTGTCTTTTCTGCAAGGGTACTCATTTTTCTAAGAATTGCAATGCATACAATTCATGGAATGATAAAGTTGAAAGATTGGAGGAACTTGACAGATGTATCAGATGTTTGGGTAATCACACTGTAAAGGATTGTTATGCCAAATTAAACTTCTGTTATCAATGTCACAAAGGAAGACACCATATAGTCATGTGTAAAGGTTTATATGATAATGTTGATAATAATGTTAATGTTGACAATCCTGACACAACAGTGGCTAATGTAAAAATTGCTGCTAATATTAATAATGATGGTTTTGCTGAAGTAGCCTTACCTGTGTTACAGGTAAAAATTGATGATAAAAGGCATAAATCTAAAAGTGTAAATGCATTATTGGACCAGGGATCCCAGCGTACTTTTACAAAACGTAAATGTCTTGATTGTATGAAAGTACAGATGGAAGATCCCACACAGACTGTGTAGTCTGCAGTCAATCAAACAAACGGGCTTCCACATGGATAAATTGTCATTTTTGTGGAAATTGGTGTCACGCCCCTTGTGCAGATATCCAAGAAATAGCTACAAGCAGTATTAAAACGAAGTGTTTTTGGGTATGCCCAAATGAGATAAATCTGTGGACTAAAATCACATGGGTAGTAAAAGAGGATAACATCAAAGCTGCTTTCATAGAAAACCTGGAAGCTTTCTACAACAGATGGGAACATAAAAAGTCTGGGCTGGATGGTACTGCCCTTGATACTGGCCATGTAGTCAGAAACTGTAAGGGTGGAGGTGATGTCCTGGTAGTCAGTAAATGTGGGGCTGATAGTGCTGTCCTGGGAGACAGTAATGGTGAAGCTGGAGGTGCTGTCCTGGGAGACAGTAATGGTGAAGCGGGAGGTGCTGTCCTGGGAGACAGTAATGGTAAAGCGGGAAGTGCTGTCCTGGGAGACAGTAATGGTGAAGCTGGAGATTTTGTCCAGGTAGTCGGGAATTTTACGCAGGAAGGAATACATATAAATGACCTCATAGGGAACAGGAGCCGTAGTGGGGAAACAAGTGTAGTCAAAGATAAGATAAAACCAATATTGCAAACTAGAAATACCACAGGAAATAGCAAACAAGAGGACTCCACTAGCAATAGTGAGGATATATTACCAAAAACAACTGGTGGGAGCTCCATTGTTGGTGCTAGGGAGGATAGGAATAAAACAGGGAAACATGCACCAACAGGGAATACAGTCACAGAAACCCAAGGCAAACGGAAACCAAGCCTGTGCACATACTATGCACTTGGTATTTGCAGACATGGGAAATCTGGAAAAACAGATGGGACGTGCAACTATGACCACCTAGAAAATGCCGTGCCCATATGACAACAGGAAAATGCAAACTCCCTTCCTGTAAGCTTTTTCACCTGAAATGTGTACCTCTTCAGTACAGGAAAGACTGTGCTATAAACTTAAATTGCCAGGCACACCATCTAAAGGGGACAAAAAGATACAAAACATCCAGGCCATGGGAAAAACCTGGGTAGCCACAGCCACTCAAGAGGGAGAGGTTTTTTAGTGCCAGGAAGGAAAAAAAACTGGCAGGAAATGGCAGAAATCGTGCACCAATCCAGTCATTCTGGAGTGAAACCACAGTCGATGGCCTCCACTCCAAACCAACAGATACAGATACTAATGCCGGAAAAAAAATCCCCCCCCCCAGTACCAACAATACCACCAGTCCGATGACATTCTTCTTTGCAAATATACAGGGTCTAAAGCCAGCAACAAACAACAAAATACCTTTCATCCGTGGACTGCTTGCAGAGGCAAAGGCAATGTTTTGCGGCTTTCACTGAGACCACATAAAGGATCACTTGGACAACGAATATGGATCCCAGGTTACAACCTATACAGATGTGACAATGAACAGGCAAAAGGTGGGGTGGTTGGCCTGTACATTGCAGAGTCACTTGTTTGCACAGAACTGGGATAGCCAGATTAGGTACATGGATAGGGCATTCTGCTTGAAGGACAGGAGTAGGAGGCAGAGAGTGTGTGTTTTCCTGGGGCTGGGATGAAGGATATTGTTAGCCGTCTGGATGACATCATGAGAGGTAATGGGAGCAATCCTATTATCTGTCTCAGTGCTGGAGGCAACGATGTTGGCAGACGTAGGAGTGAGGACCTGATTAGCAGGTATAGGTCAGCAATAGAGATAATTAGGAGGAAGGGTGGGGAAACCTGTCATATGTGGCATTTTGCCAAGGAGAGGAGTTGGAAATGAATGGTTGTTCCAGAGCAATTGGTGTCAATTGCTGGCTGGACAAATACTTTAAGGAAAATGCGGTAACATTCATTGACAACTGGGACCTCTTCTATGGCAGAAATGACATGTATGCCAGGGACGGGGTTCACTTATCTAGGTGTGGGGTGGGAGGGCACTGGCCAACGCAGTGGAGGGAGCTGTTAGGTCTTTAAACTAGGAATAGTTAGTGGTATGGGTTTTTGCGGGAAAACTGTGAAGTCGCACGGTAGTAATATGAGTACTAGGAGAACTAGTAATAGGCAAAATGAGGTGGATATTGGAAAGCCAGTGGCACTAATTGAAAAGGACGGTAATAGGTTTAGTGGAATAACAGAAAGGAGCAGGAAGGGTAAAGAGAGAGGAGGGTCTTTAAATATTTATTACACAAATAGTCGCAGTGCTAGAAATAAGATGGACGAGTTGAGACTAGTTGCTAGTGCAGGTAACATAGATGTATTTGCCATTACTGAGACGTGGTTTAATTCAAAAAGTCGGGACATGCCTGCAGAATGTCACATACAGGGTTTTTAATTGTTCCAAGTAGATAGAAGTGTCGGAAAGGGGGGAGGGGTGGCATTGTATGTCAGAGATAGCTTGAACTGTTGCATAAAAATGGGTATTAAGTCTGAAGTAACACATACAGAGTCTGTTTGGATAGAATTTTCAGAGGGGCATGAAAAATTAATTTTAGGTGTGATATACCGTCCCCCAAATTTAGATAGGGACCAGGGGAGACTACTATGGGAGGAAATTGTTAGGGCCACAAGGCACAATAATGTAGTAATTCTAGGAGACTTTAACTTTAGTCATGGTATAAACCTTGGTAATAAATACCGACAAGTTGGTTTAGAAAGACACGTAAGCAAACACTATAACATATTTATTAGAAAACGTTTCGGTCCTGGGACCTTGATCACTTCTAACATACAGAGGTAGAAAGACATTATATATATAGGCGGAGAGTGAGATGTGACGCACGTGACCTGAGGAATGTCATAAGAACATAAGAATGGAGGAACACTGTAGAAGGCCTACTGGCCCATGCGAGGCAGGTCCTTATCAAAACAACCTCTGTCTATGATGAGGACCAGTAGACGATGAAATCATGTGACTCCTGTGTTGTTTGGGTTGGTGCTGCTTAAGTATCATGTATGCCAATGTTTTTGAAATTTTGTAGTTTCCAGTGTTGCGTTCTATAGTGTCGGTGACGGTGATTAGTGAGGCTTCTAGGCACCGTCGGCGTCTGAGGTCTGGTTCGGTGAGAACGAGTTGTGCCTCGTTCCAGTTCATCAAATGCCCCGTTGAGTCTCTGTGGAGGACACAGGCGTACCTTACATCGTCTCTGTTAGAGGCATTTCGATGCTCATTCAGGCGGACTGCAGATCTCTGCCTGTCTCGCCTACATATTTCTTGGGACAGAACCCACAGGGGATCGTGTAGACGCCTGCTGTAGAAGTTAGAGGTGTGGGGCTTGCGTTTAGTAGTGAGGTCTTTGTGGGGATGTGTTTTTGGTGGAAACGGGTTTTTGTTACCATAGCAAGTGCCCGGGGAGTTTCGTGGCAACATCGCCCATGGGAGTATTTGAACTGTTTAGGGGGCTGTTCCATGGGCGGTTTTTTGAGGATAGCTTGTGCCTTGAGTCTGCAATCTCGGATG
>NW_026495085.1:0-20852 GCF_026875155.1 Cherax quadricarinatus
AAAAAAAAGATCGAAAAAAAACAAAAACAACAACATGTTGAATACCTATAAAACCTACACATCACTATACACCACAGTATTATCTTTTGAAATAACACATTTGAGGACAAAAAGAAAAACCAAAACATACTTAGATCCTGCCTTGTGTCACCTCAAACCATCAAACACACAATACTGTGGATGTACCCTCTCACACATACCTGGAGTTTACCTGGAGAGAGTTTCGGGGGTCAACGCCCCCGCGGCCCGGTCTGTGACCAGGCCTCCTGGTGGATCAGCGCCTGATCAACCAGGCTGTTGCTGCTGGCTGCACGCAAACCAACGTACGAGCCACAGCATGGCTGATCAGGAAACTGACTTTAAGGTGCTTGTCCAGTGCCAGCTTGAAGACTGCCAGGGGTTGTTGGTAAATCCCCCTTATTGTGCTGGGAGGCAGTTGAAACAGTCTCGGGCCCCTGACATTATTGTATGGTCTTTTAAAAAAACGTGCTAGTGACACCCTGCTTTTCATTGGGGGATGGTGCATCGTCTGCCAAGTCTTTTGCTTTCGTAGTGAGTGATTTTCGTGTGCAAGTTCGGTACTAGTCCCTCAGGATTTTCCAGTGTATATAATCATGTATCTCTCCCTCCTGCGTTCCAGGGAATACAGGTTTAGAAACCTCAAGCGCTCCCGTAATTGAGGTGTTTTATCTCCGTTAATGCGCGCCGTGAAAGTTCTCTGTACATTTTCTAGTCGGCAATTTCACCTGCCTTGAAAGGTGCTGTTAGAGTGCAGCAATATTCCAGCCTAGATAGAACAAGTGACCTGAAGAGTGTCATCATGGGCTTGGCCTCCCTAGTTTTGAAGTTCTCATTATCCATCCTGTCATTTTTCTAGCAGATGCGATTGATACAATGTTATGGTCCTTGAAGGTGAGATCCTCCGACATAATCACTCCCAGGTCTTTGACGTTGGTGTTTCGCTCTATTTGTGGCCAGAATTTGTTTTGTACTCTGATGAAGATTTAATTTCCTCATGTTTACCATATCTGAGTAATTGAAATATCTCATCGTTGAACTTCATATTGTTTTCTGCAGCCCACTGAAAGATTTGGTTGATGTCCGCCTGGAGCCTTGCAGTGTCTGCAATGGAAGACACTGTCATGCAGATTCGGGTGTCATCTGCAAAGGAAGACACGGTGCTGTGGCTGACATCTTTGTCTATGTCGGATATGAGGATGGGGAACAAGATGGGAGCTAGTACCGTGCCTTGTGGAACAGAGCTTTTCACCGTAGCTGCCTCGGACTTTACTCTGTTGACGACTACTCTCTGTGTTCTGTTAGTGAGGAAATTATAGATCCATCGACCGACTTTTCCTGTTATTCCTTTAGCGCGCATTTTGTGCGCTATTAGCCATGGTCACACTTGTCGAAAGCTTTGCAAAGTCTGTATATATTACATCTGCATTCTTTTTGTCTTCTAGTGCATTTAGGACCTTGTCGTAGTGATCCAGTAGTTGAGACAGACAGGAGCGACCTGTTTCTAAACCCATGTTGCCCTGGGTTGTGTAACTGATGGGTTTTCTAGATGGGTGGTGATCTTGCTTCTTAGGACCCTTTCAAAGATTTTTATGATATGGGATGTTAGTGCTATTGGTCTGTAGTTCTTTGCTGTTGCTTTACTGCCCCCTTTGTGGAGTGGGGCTATGTCTGTTGTTTTTAGTAACCAGGGCCATGCTCCCCCTCCATGGGATGGAAAAGGCTCGGATAGGGGCTTCTTGCAGTTCTTGATGAACACAGAGTTTCCATGAGTCTGGCCCTGGGGCAGAGTGCATGGGCATGTCATTTATCGCCCGTTCGAAGTCATTTGGCGTCAGGATAACATCGGATAGGGTTGTGTTAATCAAATTTTTGTGGCTCTCTCATAAAAAATTTTATTTTTATCTTCGACTCTCAGTCTGGTTAAACGGGTTGCTAAAAATGAGTCATATTTGGGGCTTGAGTACTCACTCATTTCCTTGCTGTCATCGTGTAGGACCCATTTGTTTAAGTAGGGGCCCAATACTGGACGTTGTTCTCGATTTTGATTTGGCATAGGAGAAAGAAATACTTTGGGTTTCTTTTTGATTTCTTTATGGCTTTTAGTTCTTCCCGCGATTCCTGACCTCCTAAGGATTCTTTTAGCTTAATTCGATGCTTGCTATTTCTCTGACCAGTGTCTCCCTGCGCATTCAGATATATTGACCTCTTTTAGGGCCGCTCTGTTATTCTTTTTCCCTCGCCTGTAAAGGGGGGCGCCTTCCTTTCTATTTACTCTACTCCTCCTTTTTTCTTAGAGGAATAACCTTTGGCATACATCGAGTCCCACCGAGTAATTGTTTAGGCATAAGTTTGGGTTGTTTGCTTAGTATTTTCCCTTATATGGGGTTAGGAGGGTTTTTACGGGGCCCCACTTTTTTGTTTTTGTTTTTGAATTGTTTTGGGTAAATGCCCCTCGTGACTAGTTCATTTTTCGGTTGGGGCCCACGCATAATGTCTGAACCTCAATTAGTTGTGATTATATTTGTTTTTGATTGGTGACATTTCAAATGTCATCATTGTTATGAAGATGGCTAGTGTTTTTCCCCCGTCTAGTAGGTTATTATTGCAACAACATACTTACAAATTTTAATTCAATACCTTCTGAAAAACAATGTGAAAAACATATCTACACAACACCCAAACCCAAACTCAATCACAAAAAAAGCTTATTTATTATTTTCCAAAACATACCACACACGTAAATTATACAATTTCCATACTCAAGAAAACTACCCCGCCACAACCCTTATTTTAAACACTTAAATCTTTTAAAAATCCTTAAACCTGAATTACAAAAACCCCTTCATAAAGCTGTCTCCCTTTCCCCCCCCAAAAAGTTCCATTGGGGGCACTTGTTCTATAATCGTGGCCCCTAACACCTTTTATCCTTTCCCCGACCCCCACCCCCCTCATTCCCAAGATATATAAATAAAATCAGTGACCACATACACAACCCATTCACCCCCTCTGACTCCACCCCTATATCAAACTTAACACCCGCAAACCTGTAACCCTTCCCACCCCAACAAATACCACTTACCAGACCCTCACATTTTCTAAACAAGTAAAAAGTACACAGCGTGAAATATTTTTTCCGGGACACCCACCTTTGCACCCCCCACCCCCCTTATTCCTATTAATAACACAACCCCAGACGGCAAGACCATGTAAAACCAAAACATAACCCCCCGACATTTTGGTTTTCAGTAGTTGTTAAAGACATTTCCCCAAATAAAACCCCCATCATACTGGGGTATGCCCCTCACTGCCCCCCACCACAGACCCCCCCCCCCCCCTCTAAAAAAACCTTAAATTTAAAGCTGTTTCGGACCCCCTTACCTTCAGAAAAACTCGAAATACCTCCCCAAACTTTAAAATTTTCCTACCCCTCCACCCCCGTTGCATATCCATGCCAGTCTTTAAAGGGCCCCCCCAGTCACCCCCCCCCTCAAAACCCCCCCTTTTTCAAAAAACACACTAAACAAACGTTTCTCAAGGGGTAAAACCCCGCCCCCCCCTGGCTAAGGGGAAGCGACACCCCCCTCTATTAGCCAGTCACAACCCGATCCCCTAAAAATCTGAATCCCCCGCAGTTGCAACCGTTGCACCTCACACCGTGAAACGGATATTTGCCCCAGTGCCATAATTCATACAACGGGACATTCGTGCTATCCCCTTTGGATGAAACGTTAATTGCTCTGCCTCAAACCTCCCTCTTTTCAAAACTCCATCCCGGTGCGCCTTCAAATTTTCCCCTCTTGTGCACCCCCCTTTCCCGCTGTACCTATCCACTATAAAAACTGATCCCCCACACCCCCCCCCCCAAACCCCATTATGTACACTACCCAGACCAAATATTTGGGGACTTTACTACATTAATTTTCATCCCTGTCCTCACCAAAAACGTCTATCCCCCTTTCCTACCTTTTTAAATCCCTCACATCCCTCACCGCAGGTATCATCCACTCCCCCATTTTACCCCTTCCCCTTCTCGGAAAAACCCAAAACCCTCGTTCATATACTCCATAACTCCCCTAAAAAGGGTTCCTAAAGAATGCAAACAAAATTTGCGACAGAGGATCCCGTCGCAAACCCCTTCCCTCTGTATGCTATCACCTAGTCTCCTTAAACCTGAAATTTTCATAACTGCACCCCAAAACAAAATTTTTGCCCAAGAAACATTTCCCTCCCGAAACCCAACCAACGCATAAAAATCCATAAGCATCCCCTTTTTTACGCTATCATAAGCACTTCCCAATCCAGACCAAAACACCCCCTCCCCCCCCCCTTATGCTCTATAAAACTCCTAATAACTCCATGCCCCCTTATACATTTCTACCCGGGGATGCCTATTGTTTTCCTCTATCAATTTTCTTTTCCTAAAAAACCGTTTTTATTTGTTCCCTAATACCCTTGCAAAAAACTTATAATCACCGACATAAGCTATTGCAAAGGTAAACTTCTACCGTGTTGCCACCCCTTTGGCAAAATACAACAAAACCCTCCTTTTGGCTCACCCCTTTCCCCTTTCCCTTTATTACATTGAAAAACTGACTAAAATCTCCTAAATACTTCCCAAAACTTAAAATAAAAATCATAGGCAACCCGTCTACACCCTTTTCCCCTTACCCAAACTTTCCCCCTTATAGCTTCCAAATTTCCCCTTTTGTAATCTGTCCTTCCAAAAACTCCCATCTCAAACCTCAAGCCGCATTGCACATAAACCCATTTCCCTTTAAAACTATTCGTATACCCACATGTTGTGCATTGACCCAAACCATACATCAAGATTCCCTCATACCTTCATCGACATCAATCCTGCCCCTTTCCCCTTACCCCCCATCCCACATGAACAGTTAATCCCCTCATCTCCCCGCCGCCTCCTCTTACGCTGTCCTCCAATCCCCCCCAATGGCCTATCACCCTTTAAAACCCCCCCAACCCCCCAAAAAACCCTGACCACAAACTTTCTTTTGCAAATACCTAATGCTCTCTTTTAACCCCCAAAATCTCCCCCCGGGAACTAACCCTCCCAGTTGTTCAAGCCCCCAACCCCCTCAAGATAAAATTGAAACCCATACTTTAACCTTTTAAAACCTCCCCTTACGTACATAAAATCCTTAATACCCGATTTCGCCACCGAGTCCCACCATCTAACCAGATCACCCTTCCCCGGCTCTGCCTCCAACCCCCCCCAAACTGTTAAAATGATGTCTTATTCTTCTTCATGCAGCAACTTTTCATTTAAATTCCCAAAACCCCCCCACCCCTCTGGAACCCCTCCCCAAACCCAAATCCACCATAACACCCCCATATCAGAAAAAAACCAATCCAACACCCCCCCTATGTTTTACCCCTTGGGGGGTACAAAAGATCGAGCTACACATACCCACGCCCCAATAAATGTATGGCTACTCCCCCCCCCACAGTTATCGATCAAACCCCCCCCCTAAACAATTTCCCCCTATTCCCATACAATGCCCGCCCCCCCCGGTTCCAATCCTTACCCCCTTTTCACACATTCCAAACACCCCCTTTCAGGCTACCCCTGGCAAAA
This sequence comes from Cherax quadricarinatus, assembly GCF_026875155.1. Lineage (NCBI taxonomy): Eukaryota > Metazoa > Arthropoda > Malacostraca > Decapoda > Parastacidae > Cherax > Cherax quadricarinatus. Next base: position 5,618 of record NW_026495085.1, read on the forward strand.
CCAGCAAGAGTAAACCAACACTCCCTCACAAAATTTTTTCTTAACAGTTCTCCCCCCGGCCATACACCAACCAACGCATCTTTACCTGACCCCATAATCCCCACAGTATCCCCCCCTCCCCCCCCTTTCCCAAAGCCTGCAACCAACGGTAGTTTCCTTTACCAATATAGCCACACCCCCTTTCAATCTGACCGCATGTTCAACATACACCTTATATCCCTCCACCTTCAACTCAAAAACCATGTCTATAATTATGCTCCTGCAAGAACACAACGTCAACACCATGACGCTCCCAAAAAACTCCCAAACCACTCACACTTTCTCTGCGACCTCAAACCATTGATGTTCAATGTCAAGCATTTTAAAACCGACAAGGTGGTTTCCCTCTTGACACAACTTTTTTTGTCACCTGATCGCCTCTTTGCACTCTTATCCCTCCCCCCCCCTTTTTGTGCACTCTTACCCCGATCCTTGTCCCGGAGTGTCTTTTGAACCCCTCTGCGTGACATCCGCCCATGTTTTCTTCCGTGAACGTTGTGCGGGCGTAAAGCACTTCACTGAATCATAAAGCACCCGCTGCGCGCTTTTCGCGTCGTACCGTCGACCTGCATCTCGTCATCAAGCTCATCACCAACGATGAACCTCACCCCCACCGTATTCACCGACAAGACAGCCTTGTCACACACCTTAGGACGAACTAAACCCTTTGCCCCTCCCCTCCTCCATAATAGTTCCAATATCCAGGATCATGCCTTCTTCCTGATACGGCCCCGTGCCCAAAATATCCACAAGTGTAGTCGATGCTTCCTCCTTGCTATCATTCACTTCTGCGATGATCTCCTCCAATGCCTGAACCACGTCCAAGGAAGGGGAGTCCCCCCCACTCATAGCACCTGCCATCTTCTCTGCCTTCTCAACCTCCTCACTCCATGACGCACTCTGCGGAGTCAGTGTCGAAAAAGGCTGCTCTTGCTCCACTCTCCTCACCTCTACGTTTCTTCGTTGTTGCAGGTCGTTGTCGGTCAGGGCTCATGAAGACGGTCAGGGGTCATGAAGACGGTTAGGGCTCATGAAGACGCTCAGGGGTCATGAAGACGGTCATGGGACATGAAGACGGTCAGGGGTCTTGAAGACGGTCAGGGGTCATGAAGACGGTCAGGGGTCATGAAGACGGTCAGGGGTCATGAAGATGGTCAGGGCTTATGAAGACGGTCAGGGCTCATGAAGACGGTCAGGGGTCATGAAGACGGTCATGGGTCATGAAGATGGTCAGGGGCCATGAAGACGGTCAGGGGTCATGAAGACGGTCAGGGGCCATGAAGACTGTCAGGGGTCATGAAGATGGTCAGGGGTCATGAAGACGGTCAGTGGTCATGAAGACGGTCAGGGGTCATGAAGACGGTCAGGGGTCATGAAGACGGTCAGGGCTTATGAAGACGGTCAGGGGTCATGAAGACGGTCAGGGGTCATGAAGACGGTCAGGGGTCATGAAGACGGTCATGGGTCATGAAGACGGTCAGGGGCCATGAAGACGGTCAGGGGTCATGAAGACGGTCAGGGCTTATGAAGAACGGTCAAGGGTCATGAAGACGGTCAGGGGCCATGAAGACGGTCAGGGGTCATGAAGACGGTCAGGGCCATGAAGACGGTCAGGGTTATGAAGACGGTCAGGGGTCTGAAGACGGTCTTTTTTTTTTTATATTTTATTTAAAACATGACATTACAAAATATAATATATAAAACTCATTTTAGGTATAAATTAACACAATCCTCCCTACAGCTAATATTACACACCACACTTACAACTCCGTGTGGGTACCCCCCCCTGCTCCCTCATCCTATCACTTAACGTAACCCAAACCTGTTGGAGCTACCCAACAGAATTACATGATATGAATAACACTTTTATATACACATCACTTGACTTAAGAAATCGTAATGACACATTGCAAATAAACCATACCCCCGGCCGGGATTGAACCCGCGGTCATAGAGTCTCAAAACTCCAGCCCGTCGCGCTAACCACTAGACCAGCTAGCCACAATAAGATTCATCCACTAGGTGTAAAATATACCTAGTTGGATGAATCTTATTGTGGCTAGCTGGTCTAGTGGTTAGCGCGACGGGCTGGAGTTTTGAGACTCTATGACCGCGGGTTCAATCCCGGCCGGGGGTATGGTTTATTTGCAATCGTGTCATTACGATTTCTTAAGTCATGTTGACGGCAGTGAAGGACTTGAGCTAGAGTTTCGTCACGGCCACGCTAGCTGGAGATTCGTCTGTAAAAACTTGCATTTGTGGTCACAGAGGTGCCTGTGCTAACCTTCCTATGGTGTAGAAATATACCTAGTTGGATGAATCTTATTGTGGCTAGCTGGTCTAGTGGTTAGCGCGACGGGCTGGAGTTTTGAGACTCTATGACCGCGGGTTCAATCCCGGCCGGGGGTATGGTTTATTTGCAATCGTGTCATACGATTTCTTAAGTCATGTTGACGGCAGTGAAGGGACTTGAGCTAGAGTTCATCACGGCCACGCTAGCTGGAGATTCGTCTGTAAAAACTTGCATTTGTGGTCACAGAGGTGCCTGTGCTAACCTTCCTATGGTGTAGAAATATACCTAGTGGATGAATCTTATTTGTGGCTAGCTGGTCTAGTGTTAGCGCGACGGGCTGGAGTTTTGAGACTCTATGACCGCGGGTTCAAATCCCGGCCGGGGGTATTTTTATTTGCAATCGTGTCATTACGATTTCTTAAGTCATGTTGACGGCAGTGAAGGGACTTGAGCTAGAGTTCGTCACGGCCACGCTAGCTGGAGATTCGTCTGTAAAAACTTGCATTTGTGGTCACAGAGGTGCCTGTGCTAACCTTCCTATGGTGTAGAAATATACCTAGTTGGATGAATCTTATTGTGGCTAGCTGGTCTAGTGGTTAGCGCGACGGGCTGGAGTTTTGAGACTCTATGACCGCGGGTTCAAATCCCGGCCGGGGGTATGTTTATTTGCAATCGTGTCATTACGATTTCTAAGTCATGTTGACGGCAGTGAAGGGACTTGAGCTAGAGTTCGTCACGGCCACGCTAGCTGGAGATTCGTCTGTAAAAACTTGCATTGTGGTCACAGAGGTGCCTGTGCTAACCTTCCTATGGTGTAGAAATATACCTAGTTGATGAATCTTATTGTGGCTAGCTGGTCTAGTGGTTAGCGCGACGGCTGGAGTTTTGAGACTCTATGACCACGGGTTCAATTCCCGGCCGGGGGTATGGTTTATTTGCAATCGTGTCATTACGATTTCTTAAGTCATGTTGACGGCAGTGAAGGGACTTGAGCTAGAGTTCGTCACGGCCACGCTAGCTGGAGATTCGTCTGTAAAAACTTGCATTTGTGGTCACAGAGGTGCCTGTGCTAACTTTCCTATGGTGTAGAAATATACCTAGTTGGATAATCTTATTGTGGCTAGCTGGTCTAGTGGTTAGCGCGACGGGCTGGAGTTTTGAGACTCTATGACCGTGGGTTCAATCCCGGCCGGGGTATGGTTTATTTGCAATCGTGTCATTACGATTTCTTAAGTCATGTTGACGGCAGTGAAGGGACTTGAGCTAGAGTTCGTCACGGCCACGCTAGCTGGAGATTCGTCTGTAAAAACTTGCATTTGTGGTCACAGAGGTGCCTGTGCTAACCTTCCTATGGTGTAGAAATATACCTAGTTGGATGAATCTTATTGTGGCTAGCTGGTCTAGTGGTTAGCGCGACGGGCTGGAGTTTTGAGACTCTATGACCGCGGTTCAATCCCGCCGGGGGTATGGTTTATTTGCAATCGTGTCATTACGATTTCTTAAGTCATGTTGACGGCAGTGAAGGGACTTGAGCTAGAGTTCGTCACGGCCACGCTAGCTGGAGATTCGTCTGTAAAAACTTGCATTGTGGTCACAGAGGTGCCTGTGCTAACCTTCCTATGGTGTAGAAATAAACCTATTGGATGAATCTTATTGTGGCTAGCTGGTCTAGTGGTTAGCGAGACGGGCTGGAGTTTTGAGACTCTATGACCGCGGGTTCAATCCCGGCCGGGGTATGGATTATATACACATCCCTTGAAATGGTACTTAATAATCGACTACAGACCATGCAATGTATTGCACTGAACATATTATACAGACATATATACCCCCACCCCCCGCGGTTATCCAACCACCCCACTATTTACAACCTAACATGCTAACAATGAATGTTGCCTTATCTAAGTCACACAGCAATGATCAAAACAATTTTTTATGTAATTGTCCTATTGGTTCAATTACATAACATATGTATTACACAACAATGATGATATAGAAAAGTCACAGACATAACAAAATGACTACAAAGCCATAGGTATAAAACTTAGTCTCAAAAATCCATCACATGTAAGCTTCTACACATTTAAACATGCAATTCAATGTTAAAAACAATAACATCTTCAACTATGACATTCAAGCTCTATACAGCTTATATGGACATTACATAGTGCTATTGACAACAGTACAATACAACATAAAAAAATAACCCATGACATAAGTAACACATAAAGACTGTGCCTAGCACACACCTAACCACAAAAACCTATAACACCTCGCTGCCTGACCCACGTAGTGTGGGGTAGTGCTCTGCACCCCTCTGCTGTTCGTAGGCGAGGGGCCCTTGTCATTTACCTGGCTGCAGTGGTGTGAAGTGGTGCTGTCACCCCCTCGGCTGACAACTTAGGTGCACTGTGATCGTCAAGATGGGCGGTTAGCCCCTGAGACGAAGGATAATACTGTAGGCATCGAGCTACTTAAAGGAACGATAAACGACCAGTTTCTGCCAAGTCTTATTGCCAAAAAATCATATGGGGCTTATGGAGTACAAGATAGTGACTTGTATGGTGTAGCATTGAACGGAGGACAACAAATTTTCGTCAAACTGCTATCAGCAACGGTTTATGAATCGTTAGTCACCAGGTTTCGGACGTGAGTCTTAACGTCACACCAGCTGTCACTGTAAGAATGATAGATGTTTAAACGGAAATTATACGTGGATAAAGTTACGAAACGTTCCCTTTGAGGCGGACGAGGCGGATATATGGAAAGTTTTTTGAGAAGTATGGGTGTGCATTATGCTAAACATGGTAGGTGGGGGGCAGGAGCCTATGCTGGTTTTCCGAGGGTTCTTTCAACCTCAAAATGACTTTGAGGCACCCAATACCATCCTATGTGTACCTACAAGATTCAGGACGCAGGTAATGGTAATGTACCCAGGACAACGACGTACATGCCGCCTATGTGGTGAGTATGACACATAGGGGCGACCTGTGACAAGCGAAGACATGGGGCCTGGACCTTGGGGGACGTCGCACCCCCTTTCGTTCAAAGGTGCAGGTGAGGAACAAACATCGGATGGAGGGCGTGGTGTTTTGTGGAGCGAGATAGTGGTTGGGGTCACACAGGACTGGGGGTGAGTTGGAGTCCCGCCCCCAAACTGCCTGATCAGGTGTCGTCTCCTGTGGATAAGGAGGACAGCAAGTACAAAGAGGTTCTTGAGATTGAGGAGGAATTGGTGGAGGTGTTGAAGACGTTGTCACCACCAAGAGGATGTTACATCTGAGCATGGTGTCATTGGAGAATCGTCGCTTCCAGAAAGTCTGAGACATGACATAATTTGGGACGTGATGGTGTTTGGAGTCGCCATTGACTCATTAAACCATTCTCAGGTGGAGGTGGAGGTTCATCGAGAGGTAACATCTGCCCCAAGATATGTGTAACATGACTGTCACGAGAAAGAGGGGGGCTACATCAGATTCTGATGACGTCCTTACGCCTGCACAAAGGCCCTGGGAAACAGACTGAGGTGAAGTGTGAAGGTAGTGGGGGTAGGTGGTGGAGCCATGATAGGAGGCACTGAAGAAGGGGGGAGGGAAAGAGAGCACTCTAAGGTGTTGAACGAAATTCAAGCTCTGGAGTTGTAAAGATCATGAAGCAACAGGGTGGAAATTTTAAAATAGGCCTTAGGTGTATGTCTGTAAATGTTAATGGGTTATGTAGCGGTATGAAGAGAGTTGGTTTCGTAATTTTCTGAATAAATCTAGAGTGGATGTTGTTTTCCTGCAGGAGCACAATTTCAAAGAGGGTGGGGGTGTTGGAGGTGGCAGGATTTCGGGTAGTTACCCTGCCATCTCCCCCCTCAAAAAAGTGGGGGTGGGAATTTTAATAAGGGAACAAAGCCCCGTTTGTTTTGCAGAGAAGCGAGGGAGGAGGGGGAGGAGGGTTTGCGTGTGGATGGGGGGTTTGGATGGGTAACCCGGTGTCTTTTGTGAGTTGTATGTGCCGGCAGAAAATAACATAAAGGTAAAGAATGATTTTGTGTGTGAGGATCTTGTTTTTTTTTAAGTGCACTCCCAAAGGGGTTTGGCGATAGTTGGTGGGACTGGAATAGTGTAACAGGGTGGCTGATGTGGACCCAAGAGGGGCTGGATATATGTCTGTGGCTCTTAGGGATTTATTAAGGGATGTTAGGTTACGTGATGCCTTTGGGGGAGTGGTGTGGGAGACTGAATATACTTTTTAGGAGGGGTTATGCTGCGAGACTAGATAGATGTACCTTTCTCAGGGAGTGGACGTAAAATCTTTCAGTACTGTTGGGGCTACAATGTCAATCATGGGGCAGTGGTGGGGGGGTTGGTGGGGGACGCCCCGAGGACATATATAGAATTATTGGAATTTAAATATAAGTGGTTAGGTGATGAGGAGGGTTGGAGGGGTTTTTCAGTCCTATGGAGGGAGCTTAGTGTGGAAGAACAGGAGTGGATGACATTATGACAGGGTGGGATAGTGTCGCAAAGGAAAGGATTAGAAAGTTTTATGTGAGAGAAGGAAAACGTATTAATAATTTAAAATATGGACTGGCTAACTATTTAGAGGATAGGTTAAGAGGTTGCTATGGGAGGGGGGTGGGTGGGAATAATTTTCCTATGGATGAAATAGCTGAAATAAAGGGAGGTTGAGGGTGTTCCCAAAAATGAAAGGTTTAAAGCTGTAAGGATGCAGGCAGGGGGGGAGGAATTTCTTTGGGCGACAAGCCGTCAGCGTGTGTTTTGCCGGCATCAAAAGCAAAGGCAGGCGCTGACGGCTAAAACCATGTTTAGAGGTAACGGAGATGGTGGGAAATTTATAGAGTAGGGCAGGAGATAGAACCACGAAGGGGATGTGTGCGTATGCGGAGGCTTGGTACGAGAAGTACGGGAACAGTGGGGGGTGGGTGACGGGGCATTGGACAAGGTGTGTACGTATGTGACGTGTAATTTAGGAAATAGTGATCGAAAGGCTTTAGGGGGGACGATTACGGCAGAGGAAATAGAGAATGCGTTAAGGAATGAGGAAGGGGAAAGCTCCCGTATTGATGGTCTTCCCGGTAGAATTTTATTTACAACTTTGGCGTTGATAAAGGAATTTATAGTTAGGTTATTTAATAGTATGAAGGAGAAGGGTAAGTTGGGGAGAAGCAGGAAACAGCAGTAGTAGTGTTGGTCCCGAAGGCCCAAGGGGAAAGCCCACCCTTCGGAGTACCGAGCCATATCACTGATGTGTGCAGACTAAAAAGGTGTTTGCAAAAATTTTAGGTAATAGGTTCAAATGTGTAGTGGAGAGGGTGGTGTCAAAATCTCAGTTCGGGTTGCCGGGAAGGTCGATGATTGAAGGACAGGGGATACTGAGAAGTTTTGTGGAAGCTAAGGGGGGGGGTGGAGGGGGGGCCCTTTGTTGGCTCTAGACTGGCAGGGAGCATATGATAGAGGGGAAAGGGGAGCTTTGCAGGTTATACTTAGGAGACAGGGTTTTGGGGGGGAAATAGTCGAGTGGTAAATACGTTGTACAAGGGGCGAAAATGAGGATACAGATTAATGGTGTGATGGGAGGGAAATTGCAAAAGGGGAAAAGGCCTTAGACAGGGATGCCCCATGTCCCAAATATTGTTTGCGTGTTTCCAGGACCCCTTTTATAGAATGGTTGACCGTAGCTTATGTACCCCATGTGAGAGAAGTGTGGGGGGGGGGGCCTGGCCGGGGTTAATTGGGTATGTTGATGACACCACTGTTCTCATTCGTGCAGGGATGTCAATGAGAGTGTTGGACGAGGTGGGCAATTTTTTTGGAAGTGCCATGGGGAATGCAGGTAAATAGTGCGAAGTCAAGGTGCATGGGGTTGGGTTCTTGGGTGGGGGGTGGTGGGGGGGGATGTAATGTTGTAAAGAATGGGCGGTGTCTTTAAAGATTTGTGGGATTATTTATAGGGATGACATGGTTGCGGCGCGGGAGGAAAATTCGGAAAAGGTATTTGGGAAAAGGGTCGTGGGGCGTCTAGGTGTTCTGAGACCCCAGCACCTAACTCTGATACAGCGAGTGATAGTCGTGAACATTTTATTGTATAGTAAAGGGTTTTGGGATGTTGCAGCTGTGTTCCCAATTACAGGACAGTGATTGCGGGGATACTAAACGGGTGTACAAATTTTTATGGGTTCACGTTGTGATTGGTTACGGAGGGAGGTTGTAATGTTACCTGTAAGTCAGGGTGGGGTTTTGGGGGGTTGGATCTGAGACGGAGGGCAAATGTGTGTTTATTAAATGGGAAGTGTTGCGTGAGGGTGGAACGCGGGGCGTTTGGGAAGGATACACGACAGGCTGGGTATGTGGTATCGAGGAATGGAGTTGAGGGAATGTGAAATAGTTTTGAGGGCTGTGATGTTGTTAGGGAACTGAGAAAGGTTCGTATAAGGGTTTTGTGTAGGTTACTTGTAGGTAGGTGCGTTGTCCCAGTTGAGGGTTTGTTCCCCCATGTATGCGTGGAAGAGTATTTGGTTAGATTTAGTAAATTGAAGTTAAAACCTCGGGCGCGTGAAGTATGTTTCGTTTTCTGCATGGGATCCTTTCCCTCTGGTGAGATACAACGAAACAGACAGGTTGTAGAGGGTGGGGGGGTGGTATCTGTGGAGGGGATGAGACAGCGTTTCCATGTAGTTTACTTTGTGAAGGGCTAGAGGAGGTTAGGTGCTGGGTTTAATAGGTTGGTACAGAGGGTGGGGGGCCGTGGGGTGTCGGTTTTGCGTGCTGTAAGTCTAGAAAATGGTGGGTTAGACGAGGGTGTCATAAGAGCTTTAGATTATATCATGGTAGATTATATATATATGCGTGGGTGATGAGGGGGAGAGGGGATAGTGAGGAAGAAGAAAGGTTCTTGGCGGTAACGTTCTATAGTACGAGGTGTCGTAACAGAGATTTGTAAAGGGGGGAGGTGGGATCAGGCTTTCTCAGAGGGTATAGAATGCTAACGTTAGGGATCCGTAAATCTGTGATTGGAAATGAGTGAGTGAAGGGTTTTCATAGGTTGGAGGGAGTCAGGGGGCAACAGCGGGCTCGCCTCCCTGGGGGGGGGGGGGGGCGTGAGAGTGTTGTGAATGTGGGTTTGGAATGGTTTTCCTGGTTTTCATTGGGACTTTATGGCATCCAAGTGTGGATGTTTGAGCTCAAGGTCTCGTTATGGTAGATATAACACTTTTCAGAATGTAGGATAATATAGTAGAATTTTTATGTATAATTATGATGTGTATCAGTCTTGTATAACTTGATTCTTGAGAAATAAGTTATTTGCGACATGAAGTTGTTTTAGTTTGTATTTATGTTCTGCTGAGTTTTTGCACGATGAGAAATACTAAATAACTAGCTGGTTATAAATGACCATAATTTTTAAAGGGTGGACCGTAAGCCAGCGGAAGGCCTCGTCGAATGCCAAAGCTCCAAAGGGCGGGTTCATCATCTGACTAAACCCCTCAGGAAACATTTGCCTGTTCCTGACGAACCTTACCTAACTAAACCTATACCTAAACTAAATATACTGGTTTTGCATTGTGCATACAGTGCATCTGATTAAGTGATTTTGTGAAAATTTTTGTGTGACGTGTGGGTGTGTGTGTGGATGTGGGTGTGGTGTGTGGGTGTGTATGTGTATATATATAAATATTATCTCTTTCTATTGTAAAATTTAGCCTTTGTCATGGGTCAAGACTTATGTAATTTCTTTATATATGCATGATTGATTTTTTTTTAAAGTTTAAATTAAGGTCTGTACCTGATACCGGTTGGTGTTCAGTAATTCTTGATGTTAATTTTAGTCTGTATTTGGGATACAACAAAATCTAGACAGTTTAGTCTGTATGTATACAGACATATCTAGACAGTTTTAGTCTGTATGGGATACAGACATATCAAGACAGTTTTTGACGTATCCATTTGTCTGAAATTTGTAATATGGGTGTATTGTAACAGTATAAGCTGTTATTGTGTTCTAAGTGTATCTTTTTTTCTGTTTTTTTGTAGTTGGATATGTCACTGTATTGTTAGGGATAAGTATTAATTATCTAGTCAATTATATGTTGGTTTTGGTTTTTAGATTAATGTAAGGATGGATTAACTGATATAACTTCTTGTAATATTTTATGTTTAAGTGTATTGAACCTTTGTTCAGATGTCATTTATATGTCAATTTATATATAAGCAAGTTTTGTATATAGTCAATTCATGACCCTGTGACATGTAATTTGTTTTTAGTTAGTTTCTGAGTTAAGTTGTTGTTTTTAATACTTGCGAGCATGTAGGTACAAAAACCGTTTTTTCAGTTATTTGATTAGTTCCATACTGTTTCTTTTTTATGTTAACTGTATTGGTTTTAATAAAATTAAAAAAAATATATATAATTACCTATAATATTTGGGACATGAGTTTTAAATAAAATATAAAAAAACTCCCTTCACAACCCGTTCACTCTGAGCCCACAAAAATTTGAACACCATTCTAAGAATACTCGTGATCGCTGTTCCTGTTAACGGCAATCACGCCAAACAAACCAAACTTTACTATAAAGTAATACATTGATGACAATGCACCCTTGCCTAAAGGGGGTTAAATGGTGAGGTCGCAGCATTCCCAAACTCGCTGGCAACCTGTTTCCAGCATCCTATTCGAATTCTAACCTTGGCAGCACTCAGGGCAGCCTCCCTAAACACACCACAGATTTTCAACTCCGGTTCCCTTCCCCGCTGCACAACATCACATTCCCCAAACTAACTCCCTGCCCATTCCCACCCCATTACATTGACTTTTTTTTTTTTTTTTTTTTTTTTTTCGCCGGTATTCTCCCCCGCCCGGGTCTTTTCCAAGTAGTGGTGACCCCGGCCTTGGCTCCCATCTGGGGAGTGTCTCGAGACTTAATCTCCCATGGGAGGAGGTACAGTACCTCCTATCTTTGGGACCAAGTGTCCCCAGGCCTAGCCACATTCCCCGCCCCTCACGGGGCTCGTGGGGAGAAGGTAGGCCTCTGGTCTGCCATCTACCCCCCGCCTCAAAGGGGCTCGTGGGGATGGCAGTCTTATGAGCTGCAGATGGTAGCAAGCTCAGCCCTCTCATTGACTTTTCCAGATTTACCTTCATCCCAGTAGCTCTCCCAAAAGTGTGTACAACTTCCTCCAAAAGTCCTAACCGTGTCTCCTCACTCACCAAAATATTTTGTATCATCAACATAGCCCACCAAACCCAGGCCAAGGCTTCTGCTCACCATCCCCCCCTGTCCTTAGACGATCCTCCACCATCCTATAAAAGGGACCTGAACACATGCAAACAAAAGTTGTGATAATTGAGTTACAACGTATCCACCCACCCCACTATTTTTCTTCGCAAAACCCCTGTCGTAGGAGAATACCCTCAAAGCCCTTCTTTCCACCCTGTCATAAGCCCCTTGCCAATCCAACGCCACCAACGCCCCCTCTTCCCCTTTCCCTGTCCTCCAGGAACCCCTTTATGATCCCATGGCCCTCGCCCATTGAACTACCAGGCAACCCAAACTGAGACTCAAACACGACCCCCCCACAACACTTTAAGCCGATCCCAAGAATTTTTTGCGAACAATTTATAATCGGCACAAAGCAAAAGAAATGGCTCGGAATCCCGAAGGGCACTCTGCTGTTTACCCCTTCGGGACCAACACCACCACCGCCGTTGCCTGAGATTCTCCCATCTTACCTCCTTCCTTCAAAGGCATTCATTAACTCTACTAGAAAACCTAACAGCTTATGAGCTAAAGGCTCGGGCTCAGGCACCTACCCAACCCTAAAAGGGGTTTGGGCATGGTATCGATCGGACCGAGTAAGTTCCAACACTGTTACTGTTAGTTGTTTTGAGACGTTTTTGTTGTAAGCTTTTGCTTTATGTATTGCCAATTTTTCAGAGATGTTATAGAGCCCATTGTTCTGAGAATTTTATGTTTTTATTTTTTTAAAGTCTATTTATTTTCTGGAATTATGTACTGATGTACTGATTTTAAATAAAATAAAAAAAAAAATATTTAAATTGTAATGTAGGATCGGTTTTATTTTTTCTGTAACTTTTTCTTGCACAATCATTGCCATTTTATTATATTTTACATCGCTTGTATTGCAGCAAATTTTTAAAATAAAATTAAAAAAATAAAAGGTGTGATACATCTCAGAAATTAATAGTTTAGTCTCCCTTAAAAACCGTCGGAAATTAAGACAACCTGGTTTATTAGATCAAATATATGTTATTTATTATGTTATTAAGAAGATACATTTTTTTTTTCTGAAATATAATACATTGTTTTTATTCTAAGTATTTTAGAAATCAGTTTTTTTTCTATTTGTAATAAAAAAAAATATTTATATAAAAGTTTTTTATTTTAAATTACTTGAAATCTAACTATTTTATAAGAACAATCGACAAATATTATTTACAATCGAAAACCAAATGCCTAACCTTCTAGGTAGGGAAGGTGCCTGAGCCCGAGCTTTTAGCTCATAAGACTGCCCATTACCATTGCCCCCTTGGGGGCGGGGATGGCAGACCAGAGAGGCCTAGCTTGTGGCTAGGCCTGGGGACAGTTGGTCCCAAAGATGAGGAGGTACTTGTGCCTCCTCCCATGGGAGACTTAGGTCTCAGACACTCCCTAAAGAGGGAGCCAAGGCCGGGCCACCACTTGGAAAAGGCCCGGGCCGGGAGAATGCCGGCTAATATTTAATAATAATAATAATAATATTATTTACATTTCTATTAATCCATTTATATTTTTTAGACTGATGAGTTCCTAAAACCCATCATTATTATATATACAGCAGGAGTCACCATACCCAGCCCTTTTAGGGCAGCGTAGATGCCCGACCCAGAGCTTACTACTGCAGTTCACAAAACTACTGCTCCCATTGTCCTCTTTGCTCTCGGGCTGAGAGAATTATCTGCGCAGACGCTCCTCAGTTCCACTTGGGCCACCACGCATGGGTTTAAATTTTCAAGTACCAAAACTCACCAAATTACTTTCGCTAGACCTCTTTTACTCCGATCATCCTTTGTATCTCTATGGCTCCCGTATCCCCCGAACGTGATACAGTCAGGTTTCTAGCCTTCTCTTTGACCGTCCGGTTATCCTGGAAACCTCACATTTCCTCTCTGAAGGCAACTTGTCACAGCCGGCTAAACCTTCTTAAAACCTTATGCAACATTAGACAACTTTATTTCCCAAACTTTCGCCTACACAGTAGCTTCTTCATCGAAAAACAGAAAGTAGGCAGAAACAGTAAGATGTGAAGACGATGTTTAAACAGTCCATCACCCTTAAGTCGTAGAATTTGAGGTTGTCAGTCCCTCGCCTGGAGAAGTTTAGTTCCATAGTCAGGAACTGAACTTCCCAGCCGAGGGACTGACAACCTCAAATTCTACGACTTTAAGGGTGATGGACTGATTTCATCGTCTTCACATCTCTACTTCTGCCTCTTTTTTGTATTCGACTGAAGAAGCCTACTGTGTAGCAAACGTTTCGGAATAAAGTTGTCTAACTTTGCTTAAAGTCTTACCTAACAACCTGTCCCGGGATTGATACCATTTTGAGTTCTTTTTTAAACCCTTGCTCACTTTCCTGGGAGCTATCGTCGAACTCCTGCTTTTGCCTACATTCACCCTCGTTTATCGAAACTCGTTATGGGGAACCCAATTTATTCGCGGCCTCTCCTGCTACTCTCTCTACCTTAACTCATTACCATCCCAAGGTACGTTTGTGCCTTGGTGCTTTTCCCCTCTTCCCTGTTGAGAGCCTCTATACAGAACGAATGTTCCATCCTGTCTGATCGCCATGATGCCCCTTGCTTCGCTACTATGTACGCTCTCAAAATCTAACACAATCCTTCCATTTAAGAATGGTCACCGATATTATTTGACATTCTTTATTCGTTCGCCCGCCCTTTGCTCCGTCCTTTTTCTTTGCCTACATTACTCTTGTCTTCCCTTCAGTTAACCACCTTATATGTTCAATGTAGCATCTCACTTTTCCCCACTTCCCTGGGAAGTTCCAGCTTTCGGGCTGTTTTTTCCACCCCCTTTCTCGAAAGCTCAACCCGCCTATGGTGCTTCCCGCTCTCTTTTTCTCTTGAACACTTCCACCCCTTCCATGCCCCCCGCTGGTACACAGATGGCTCTAAGTCTTTAGACAGCTCGATTCGCAGCATGTTTCCGGGCAGCGTCGTGGCGGGGACATTTACATCTTCAGCTAGCATTTTAAATGCGAACTGATGCCATTCTACAGCACTACTTCGCTCTATGCCTGTGCATCCTTGTATATCTCAGACCCCTTAGTGCTCACAGCTATACGAAAATTTGATACATCCATCCCCCCTTCTCCGTATCCAACTTTGGCTCGCCGTTTCCCCTACCCAAAAATAAAAATATTGTTTTTTTTTTGGGTTTCCCCGGCCCTGTCGACGTACAGGCAATGAACAGGCAGACCGCTGCGCGGTCCATACATGACCTACCAATTTTTTATCGAGGTGTTCCATTCTGGACTATTTTTTCTGCAAACACCCACCTTCGCACACCTTGGGAAAAACGTTGGCAACTCTGCTCGGGAACAAACTTTTAAATTTTATTAAACCGAGCATAGGGTTTCTGGGCCCCTTCTTGTCACATGCCGGGGTTGGGGGACCACACTCTCCCGCCTTTGCATTGGCCACCGTCTTACTCATGGTATCTCATGGAGACACCCTTTTCCCTCCCCGTGAGCATGTCAAGTTCCAGTATCGATTGCACATTCTGTTAACGCTCTCTCTATCAACGAGCACGCAGAATTTTCCTCCAACGCCTCTTCGTTCTACTACTCTCTCTTTACCTTCCCTTCTTTCGAGGA
>NW_026495096.1:0-41864 GCF_026875155.1 Cherax quadricarinatus
TTTAACTGTACTCACATGTTTTACTTCTGACGCTAACTGTACTCAGTCATGTTAGTTACTCTCTGACGCTAACTGTACTCTGTCATGTTAGTTACTTTCTGACGCTAACTATACTCAGTCATGTTAGTTACTGTCTTACGCTAACTGTACTCAGTCATGTTAGTTACTCTCTGACGCTAACTGTACTCAGTCATGTTAGTTACTCTCTGACGCTAACTGTACTCAGTCATGTTAGTTACTCTCTGACGCTAACTGTACTCAGTCATCTTAGTTACTCTTTGACGCTAACTGTACTCAGCCATGTTAGTTACTCTAAGACGCTAACTGTACTCAGTCATGTTAGTTACTCTAAGACGCTAACTGTAGTCAGTCATGTTAGTTACTCTATGACGCTAACTGTACTCAGTCATGTTAGGTACTCTCTGACGCTAACCGTACTCAGTCATGTCAGTTACTTTCTGACGCTCACTGTACTAAGTCATGTTAGGTACTTTCTGAAGCTAACTGTACTCAGTCATGTTAGGTACTCTCTGACACTAAGTGTACTCAGTCATGTTAGGTATTCTATGACGCTAACTGTACTCAGTCATGTCAGTTACTTTCTGACGCTCACTGTACTAAGTCATGTTAGGTTCTTTCTGAAGCTAACTGTACTCAGTCATGTTAGGTACTCTCTGACACTAAGTGTACTCAGTCATGTTAGGTACTTTCTGACGCAAACTGTACTCAGTTATGTTAGGTACTCTCTGACGCTAACTCTACTCAGTCATGTTAGGTATTCTCTGACGCTAACTGTACTCAGTCATGTTAGGTACTCTCTGATGCTAACTGTACTCAGTCATGTTAGGTACTCTCTGACGCTAACTGTACTCAATCATGTTAGTTATTCTCTTATGCTAACTGTTCTCAGTTGTGTTATGTACTTTCTGACGCTAACTGTACTCAGTCATGTTAGTTATTCTCTTATGCTAACTGTACTCAGTTGTGTTAGGTACTCTCTGACGCTAACTGTACTCAGTCATTTTAGGTACTTTCTGACGCTAACTGTACTCAGTCATGTCAGGTACTCTCTGACACTAAGTGTAATCAGTCATGTTAGGTTCTTTCTGACGCTAACTGTACTCAGTTATGTTAGGTACTCTGACGCTAACTCTACTCAGTCATGTTAGGTATTCTCTGACGCTAACTGTACTCAGTCATGTTAGTTACTCTCTTACGCTAACTGTACTCAGTCATGTCAAGTACTCTCTTACGCTAATTGTACTCAGTCATGTTAGGTACTCTCTGATGCTAACTGTACTCAGTCATGTTAGTTATTCTCTTATGCTAACTATACTCAGTTGTGTTAGATACTCTCTGATGCTAACTGTACTCAGTCGTGGCAGGTACTCTCTGATAATAACTGTACTCAGTCATGTTAGTTACTCTCTGATGCTAACTGTACTCAGTCATGTTAGTTTTTTTCTGACGCTAACTGTACTCAGTAATGTTAGATATTCTTTGATGCTAACTGTACTCAGTCATGTTAGGTACTCTCTGACGCTAACTGTACTCAGTCATGTTAGGTACTCTCTGACGCTAACTGTACTCAGTCGTGTTAGTTACTCTCTGACGCTAACTGTACTCAGTCATGTTAGGTACTCTCTGACGCTAACTGTACTTAGTAATGTTAGATATTCTTTGATGCTAACTGTACTCAGTCATGTTAGGTACTCTCTGACGCTAACGGTACCCAATCATGTTACTTATTCTCTGACGGTAACTGTACTCAGTCATGTTATTTACTCTCTGACGCTCACGGTACTCAGTCATGTTACCTATTCCATGACGCTAACTGTACTCAGTCATGTTAGGTACTCTCTGACTCTAACTGTACTCAGTCATGTTAGGTACTCTCTGACACTAACTGTACTCAGTCATGTTAGTTATTCTCTGATGCTATCTGTACTCAGTCATGTTAGATACTCTCTGACTCTAACTGTACTCAGTCATGTTAGGTACTATCATGTGGGAGTTCGACACGTGGATTAGGTAAAGAAATACTCACGTAGGCTGGTAGTACGTATAATTACAGATAATGTGGAGTGCGCCCTTACAGCCGTACCTATCTCTCTGCTCTGTTAACACTGACTGACTTGCCGCTCACAGTACCCATATGTGAGGGGGTCTTTGAATAATGCCAGGTCAGCGCAATATGAGTTCAGATAGTGACTCAGGCAGAGACGGTTGGTCGTGAGTCAACGGTACACTGGTTACTGGTAACTGGTTACTACTACTGAGAGCTCGGCGACGCTAACGTATGTCGTCCCGACATACAACTAATACAAACTAGAGATGGCAGGTATACGGCTTGGGCTGATTCTATACAATGTCAAAGTACACAACAATTAAACATTATAACATACATAAGTAGAACATTGGAATGGAAGCTTACGTAACTGAAACTGTAATGCAATACAAGGTATAATATAGCACAACTTGAAACTCAACAAATGAACATCGAACTCAACGTTGAGATTACAAGTGATAAAAAAAAATTTTTTGATCGATCGATCTGTATTCATGTGATCTACGGATTCTGAGGAAGGAATATATACAAAGAAAGAGTGTTTAACAGAAAGGCAGATTCGGTGCACACAAATCTAGACTGTTAACTCTCAGAATGCGGAGAGAACATGAACACAAAAAAAAATTCTTGAATACTGATAAGTTGATACTGTAATTATTCATCTATACAGGTTATTTACATTTAACCCCAACTCTGCTAGGGTGAGATTGACATATGCAGAATGGGTGTCATCTCTGGGAGGATCAAACTCTGTAGCATTGGCTAACTCATGCTGTATTTGAGGCAAATCTGAATTGGATGTTACAAATGATATTTGAGGATTTCTCAATACCTGTCGTGTACATAGGGAATAACGACATTCAGGTTGATCGTCTGACTGAGTATCAGAGGAAGATGAGTACAGGATCAGGAGGATTGTCAGAGTCTGTCACATTAGTCTGGGTTGGAACATCATTATCACACATACTAACTTCATATGATCTAAATGCGATTCTTTTACTGACCAGTACTAATCTCTCTAACCTTATACTTATTACCAGTGATATGTTCAACTACTCGATAAGGACCAATAAACTTTTGATCAAGCTTTGGCATTGCAGACGTTTTGTTAAAGTTAATCAGCATAACTCTCGAACCTACTTTGATTTTGGATGGCTTTGCTCGAGTGTTTTGCGACTCTTGTAAATTCTGCTGTTGATTTATGAAGTGTTTCACGGATTCTTCTAAAAACATTTGAGGCTAAGCTGGTACGAGTTGCTAATGAAATCATCAGGGTTGTAATTTGGTTTCGGATTAGAATATAACAACTCATCAAGGCAAACGTTATCTACACCATACAATGCATATATGTGGAGTGTCACCTATAGAAATGTAAGCAGAATTTATAGCACACTGCACATCAGGTATACTTCATCCCAAGTTTCACTGTTGGGATTGATAGTGGCTCTCAAGACATCAATACTTTCTTATTGGTTCGTTCCGCTAACCCATTGCTGGCAGGATGATGAGGAACAATGGTGGATTTAGAGATCTTGTACAAGGTGCACAAATTTTCAAGAATTTCATTACAGAATTCACCTCCATTATCTGTTACTAGGGAATTAGGGTGGTATGCCTGCAGATAATGCGTTCTTTAAACGCTTTAGCTACTGTCTCGGCAGTCTTATCTGCAATAGGAACTAACTCACAATATCTGGTGAAATGGTCTACCATAACACACAGATGTTTGTTACCTTGGAGGGAACATTGGAAATTAGTTAACAAATCTAGCGCAACTCTTTCCCAAGGTTCGCTAGTAGTTGGATACACTTGGATTGGATTAGGGCCATTAGCATTGCCTTTATGTTGCATGCAGACACTACATTTCTTAACATACTCAGAAATATCAGTTGCCATACGAGGCCAAAAGTATTTCAATCTGGCTTGTTTTACTGAACGATTCCATACCAGGGTGTGCAACACCTGGTACATCGTGAACTAGCTGTAAGGCTACATTCACTAGTGACTGTGGAATTACTAACTGGTATACTCTTCTGCTAGGAGTACCCAACTCGGCTGTTCGATACAGTAATTCTTGGTTCATGACAAAGTCACTGATGGGTGCTGGTGGCTTCACAGTCAGAATAAGATCTTCCTGGAGCAGGAATCGAATCACACCAGACCACATGGGATCTGTTCGTTGAGCATTCGTTACATCTTCAGCACTAAATGGAGGGTCTGCAGTTACTATAACTAACTGTCGCGATAAGGCATCTGCGACTACATTTGACTTGCCAGGTAAAATGCTCAAAGGTGGGATTGAACTCTTGGATAGTCAAGGTCCATCTGGCTAACCTTCCAGTAGGTTGTTTGTTCTGGAATAAGGGTATTAGTGGAGCATGTGCTGTCAAGACATGAACAGAGTACTGATAAATAATGTCTCGGAAGTGCTTTAAAGACCATACTATTGCTAAAGCTTCTTGCTCAGTTACTGTATAATTACGTTCAGCCTTCGTAAGGACTCGGCTAGCAAATGCAACTGCGTTGTACTTGCCATCAGTCTTCTGAGCTAGTACGGCACCTATGCCAATTGAACTAGCATCAGTTGTCAGATAGAAAGGCTTAGAAAAATCTGGAAATTTCAAAATTGGAGCAGATGTTAGCTTTTCTTTTAGAGTTTGGAATGCTCTTTCTTGACGGAAGGTCCAAACAAAAGGAGCATCTTTCTTAAGCAACTCAGTTAGAGGAGCAGCTATGGAAGAAAAATTGGCAATGAAGGATCTATAAAAACCTGCTAAGCCCACAAAGGATCTTACGGCACCAGCAGTTTTGGGAGTTGGAAAATTTAGTACTGCAGTTACTTTGGTCAGTCGTAACCCCTCTAGGAGTGACTACGTGACCAAGAAACTTAATTTCTGATCTGAAAAATTGACATTTAGACAGTTTGATCTTTAAATTGGCTTCTTCAAGCTTACCAAGTACATACATCAAGTCTTTTCAAGTGTGTATCCACGTCTTTAGACATGACGATTACGTCATCTAAGTACACCATAAGTGCATTACCTATGAGACCTCTAAAGATATTAGTCATGAGCCTTGAGAACGTGATAGGGGAAGATCGTAATCCAAACGCCATACGGAGGAAGTGATAATGACCTGTAGGAGTGGAGAATGCAGTTAGCTCTTGGCTGTCCTCGTGAAGAGGGACTTGCCGAAACCCTTGTAACAAATCTAGGTTGAAAAGACTGTTATCTCCGATATTACGTAAAAGATCACCCAGTTACAGGGAGTGGAAAAGCGATCTGGAAATGGTATTCGCGTTTAACTTCCTAAAGTCAATCACTGGCACCAAGTACCATCCTTCTTAGGTACTATATCAAGGGTGCATTCCAAGTGAATTGCTAGTGCAATAACTCCATCATCAAGCATTTGATTGATCAATTCTTCTGCGACAGCAACTTGTGAATGAGGCATTCTGTACGCAGTGTATGTAGATAGGTCTAGTACCAGGTTCAAGTGGAATACGATGGGACAATAAGTTCGTTATACCCATCTTCTCACCTGGTAAAGCAATGGCTTTACGACGTTTGTTCAACAGAGTCAACAACGCTTTACTTCATCTGGGAAGTCAGTGGGAGCTAAGTCTTTCTCCTCAACTGGATGGAACAGATTGATCCCGTGAAGTGGATGAGGTCTCCCCGGCAGAAATAGCACCGACCCACTGGTCAGGTGACAACTCATCCTCTACCTGAACAGGGTAAGGATAGTGAACAAGGTCAACAAGATTGGTATTTGCTCTGAGTGCAACACTGTGACCAGAAGTGTTGGCCAGGAAGAAATGGATCTTACTATCTCTTACAACATGTAAGGATGGTTCAACAAATAGACCTTTTACTTTGCAGGAATCACTGTCAACTAGGACGTTATCACCATCTGGAACACTAGGAACAACTACAGACACTCTAGTGAGAGCACTAGCCGCAACAGAGACGTCTTTCTGCAGACGGCATGTGACATCAACAAGAGATGGCATTACTAGTTTCAAGTAATCGTTTTCTGACAAGGCATCCCCTGTGGAGAAACTACTACTCGAACTAGCAGTCATTGCAGGGATAGGTTGTGCACTCAAGGCAATCTGAGTGTCCTCGGACACTTGAGGCATCGACTATCCTGCAAGTCTGAAGGTATAGGTGGAACACTGATGGGAGTGACAGAATTACCAGTGCCTGACCGCTTGGGTACGCTACTGGAGAATGCATTAGCTTGTAAGGACTTAATCCGTACATCATACTCTGCAGCAGTATAACAGATTTCTGATCCAAGCTGGTAACCCCAGAATGGAACGATCAAGTCGTCAATTTGTGCATGCCATCGATAAGGGTCGAGCACAATGCGTAAGTCTCGCATGGAAGCAAATCCCAGTAGAAGGTCACCAGGGAAAGTAATCTGGTCGACAACAAGGAAGGAAGCAGTGAAGTCTCTACCTTGGATAGAAAAGGTAGGGAAGTCCGACCTCGGACACCCAGGTGAGAACCAGCTACTCCACTAAGGGAGGACACATGAGTCGGTTCTACGAGAAGGACATGTCGTAACTGCTTATCCTTAAACAAACTAGACCTAATAATATTGACTTGCGCACCAGAGTCCATGAACAAATGAACGGGCGCATTATAAACAGATGCTTGCACTATAGGGCCTATGGTTGCATTGGAAGTTCTGTGCAAACAAAAAGGTGGATTGTCATCAGAAAAGACTTGTTCTACTTCATCCCCAAAATCATCTATGTCAGAGACATGTGAAGCAACATCATCAGCAGGATTGTCATTCTCGAGACTGCTTAAGGCTTCAAAGGAATTGTGAACGGGGATGGTGTACTCATTATCACCTACTGTCACCATGGGACGGTTTGACTGGGCGCTCGAATTCCCCCGAATTGGAAGAACGAGCCTGGTTCTGGTTAGTTTGAGAATTGGAAGAATGAGCCTGGTTCTGGTTATTTTGAGAACCACGATATCTGTTTCCTCTACGGGTTCTGCGGTTGGAACGGCCACGGAAAGACCTAGAGTACTGAAGGTTATAGAGAGCATTGCACTCAGATGTGTCATGTCCATGTATTCTATGATAAGTACAGTAGGGAAGATCTGGGTACTCATCATCAGTACGACGTCTCTTAGGGTAACTATCAGGACAATTAATTGCAATATGGCCACGGAAACCACAGTTGTAACAATTCCGCCGACTATGGTTACTGAATGTACTATGTATACTACGAGGTGTATAACGACTCTGTACACTGGTTCTTGGTGATCTCTGAGATGGTTGACGACCACGATTTGTCTCTGTGGCGCAAACAAGAGGTGGTGCAGACTGAGGCATATGTGTGACATTACTTTTGATACAAGGGAAAGTACCCTGGGGGCACAAGGAACGTACATGATTTAAGGCTGTAAGTGGTTCCATCGTCACAGTTGGAGGATGAGCCTCATAAGCACACACAGAAGCAGGTGGCATTAGTTCTTTAATTGCTCCAAAAGCTGCCATTTTAGCAAACGATGCTGTGGATGGTTTATCCTCGTCAGGGACAAAAGATGATGATTGGACAGCATTGATAAATGATGATAAAAGTTTGTCTAATCTAACAGCAAATGCACTCAACGATTCATTACTCATGGGTGTAGCATTCACTAGTTCCCTAAGAACGACATATGGATCAGCTGTTTTTACTGGGACAAGGAAAGAACGAATCAGTTCCTCATATTGTGACCACTTACTAAGATTCCTGAAGTCTCGCATATCAAGGAGATCAACAACGTGAACAGCAGCAGGGGATCGATAAAGAGCTTCTTTAGCAAGTCTGATAAGACTTTCCTCTGAAGGAGGACCTTCAACTAGAGCACTAGAACGAGAACGAATGGCCGCAAACCATGCTTCAAGACTATGTACATGGCCATTGAATAAAGGTAACGCATCAAGGGAATCACGAGTATAACTATAGTATCTCGGTGTCTGGGTCGGTCTGTCAGTCGCTAAGGAACTGTGAGGACTGATGACAGGAGCAACAGTAGCCTGAGAGGTCTGAGTATCGAGATTCACTAAAGTATCACTTGACGGTATGTGAGACATAATGGCAAAGTAGCACGAGAACAAATAAGGCAAAAATAATGAACAATAAAAATGATATAAAATTCTAGAATTGAAATAAAAGATATACAACTAATTCTGCAGAAGTAATAAAAAAAATTTTTTAAGATACACGGCAAGAGGAAGGACAACTCAATGTGAAGGACTATTGGTCAAGAAAAAAATTACATTGAAATATACAAGTAAAAATATTACTGGAGACTGAATTAAATGCAAAATGAGCTGTCTTTACTCTTGCTAATAAAGAAATTAATTAATTAAATTTTTAAATCAATGTAAAAGTATAAAATAAAATTACTAAATTGTTAACTGGGAAATTTAAGTATTTTCTAAGAATGCATAAACGAGATTAAAATATAATTCATAAAAATATTAATAAAAGAAAATAATTCACTGCAGAACAAGTGCAACAAAATAATTCACTGCAGAACAAGTGCAACAAAATAATTCACTGCAGAACAAGTGCAACAAAATAAGGTGTAGAAATAATCACTGCAGTAATAAAGTGTCACTGGGAAAACTCAGGTTAAATGATAAAATTAAAATATGAAGAAAAAAAAAAAACTGATTGAACACTTTAACTCTTAATTGTAAATTAGACAAAACAATTTACTCAAACAGAGTAAGGAAAACACTTTACGTTAAAAGTAATTGAAATTGCATCAAGAGTGAATTTGTTCAAAGAAATATAAAAATATGAATAAAAATAAAACAAAGGAACAAAACGGGTAGTTTCACACTTACAGTGGCAGGGCACACAACATTATTAGTATATTCTTACAACAAAATCTTGCTGTGACTGATACGACAAAAATTTGCTGGCAAAAATAATGGTACACAGTCTGCGAAAAAATTAGAGGAATGAGACAGTGCTGGCATACGAAAAAAAGACACACATAGAAATAAATGGATAATTTGGTATACTGGGGTGAATATCACTGCATGAAATACAATGACAATTACTGGAGAATACAACGCTGAAAGAATACAATAAAATAAATGAATCACTTCACACAGAGTGACTGACTGGTACACTACACAATAATACTTACTACAGACAGGAGTAGCATAAAAAAAACACAGATAAAAAAAAAATATGAGATAAGTGAAAACACTGAAAAATATTGTAAACGAGTCAAAGAAACATTGAGTCTACACTGAAAACACAAGGTTTAGAGTACACAAGAAATTTACTATAAATGTCTCACACACGCAAATGTCTTTAAATGCAAGAAAAATGTCTCTAAAGTATCACTGAAGTCTGTAGTAGTCGGGTGATTACTGGTGATGAGGGTAGGTTGTAGGTTGTCCTGCGCGGTGATGACTGACGCCTCCTACACTCACTGTTGTCGGAAGAAATGCGCTCTCTCGGTGAACTCCCATAATTGGGTTTTATCGTTGGCGCTCACCTACAATCTCTTGACCAATTATGTGAGCCAAACCAGTAGTAGGACCCGGTACAAGGGTACAAACAACCACAGGTAGATGGGGTGGATGGCTGGTGGTGGGTTGATAGTGGTGGAGGTAGAGTGTGGTGGGTGAGGACTCGCTGGCGCGCAACGCCCGCCACTCTACCCACGAAGGTGGCTTGATAAGCCACTCTATGCCACAGGAATGGTGAAAACCACTCTTAGCATCCAACAGGGAGCACAAAGCGATATAGACAATACTTCAGAGGAACTTGGCTTACTTCTTACTGCGTGGCTTACTTCTCTCTCTCAGCTGGGTTAGAAGCTGGGTTGGCTGACTGGCTTAACCCACAAGAATGGCTGGCTGGAAGACGTGTAACGATGCACAAAGCACGGAGGAGCAGTTGGATGACAGGAGACAGGCTGGATGATAGGCTGACTGGCGTTCACTTCCACAGTCTGGCTTACTGACTGGCTTAATTGCAAAATCCGGGTCAACCCCACGGAAATTGAAGCAATTAGCACACGAACTAAGCCAGGAAGCTTGAAACGGCTGCAACAGGCTTGCAGGCTGAAGGTAGTGAGTGAGGGTAAGCGGCTGGCTGGAGGTTCACCTTTGACCCTGCCGGCTACTCACAAACAGTCTTGTAACGTCTTGAATTACCCGTAAAAACTAAATCCACGCTCCACACCGGTGCCACCATTTATCATGTGGGAGTTCGACACGTGGATTAGGTAAAGAAATACTCACGTAGGCTGGTAGTACGTATAATTACAGATAATGTGGAGTGCGCCCTTACAGCCGTACCTATCTCTCTGCTCTCTTAACACTGACTGACTGGCCGCCCACAGTACCCATATGTGAGGGGGTCTTTGAATAATGCCAGGTCAGCGCAATATGAGTTCAGATAGTGACTCAGGCAGAGACGGTTGGTCGTGAGTCAACGGTACACTGGTTACTGGTAACTGGTTACGACTACTGAGAGTACTCTCTGATGCTAACTGTAATTAGTCATGTTAGTTATTGTCTGACGCTAACTGTACTCAGTCATGTTAGGTACTCTCTGACGCTAACTGTACTCAGTCTTGTTAGTTATTCTCTGATGCTAACTGTACTCAGTCATGTTAGGTACTCTCTGACGCTAACTGTACTCAGTCATGTTAGTTATTCTCTTATCCTAACTGTTCTCAGTTGTGTTAGGTACTCTCTGACGCTAACTGTACTCAGTCATGTTAGTTATTCTCTTATGCTAACTGTACTCAGTCATGTTAGGTACTCTCTGACGCTCACGGTTCTCAGTCATGTTACTTATTCCATGACGCTAACTGTACTCAGTCAAGTTAGGTACTCTCTGACTCTAACTGTACTCAGTCATGTTAGGTACTCTCTGATACTAACTGAACTCAGTCATGTTAGTTATTCTCTTACGCTATCTGTACTCAGTCATGTTAGGTACTCTCTGACTCTAACTGTACTCAGTCATGTTAGGTACTCTCTGATGCTAACTGTAATTAGTCATGTTAGTTATTCTCTGACGCTAACTGTACTCAGTCATGTTAAGTACTTTCTGACGCTAACTGTACTCAGTCTTGTTAGTTATTCTCTGACGCTAACTGTTCTCAGTCATGTTAGGTACTCTCTGACGCTAACTGTACTAAGTCATGTTAGTTATTCTCTTATGCTAACTGTTCTCAGTTGTCTTAGGTACTCTCTGACGCTAACTGTACTCAGTCGTGTTAGGTACTCTCTGATAATAACTGTACTCAGTCATGTTAGTTACTCTCTGACGCTAACTGTACTCAGTCATGTTAGTTATTCTCTGACGCTAACTGTACTCAGTCATGTTAGTTACTCTCGGACGGTAACTGTACTCGGCCATGTTAGTTACTCTCTGACGCTAACTATACTCAGTCATGTTAGTTACTCTATGACGCTAAGTGTACTCAGTCATGTTAGTTACTCTATGACGCTAACTGTACTCAATCATGTTAGGTACTCTCTGACACTACCTGTACTCTGTTATGTTAGGTACTGTCTGACGCTAACTGTACTCAGTCATGTTAGGTACTCTCTGAAGCTAACTGTACTCAGTCATGTTAGTTATTCTCTGACGTTAACTGTACTCAGTCATATTAGGTAAACCCTGACGCTAACTGTACTCAGTAATGTTAGGTACTTTCTGATGCTAACTGTACTCAGTCATGTTAGTTACTCTCTGAAGCTAACTGTACTCAGTCATGTTAGTTATTCTCTGACGTTAACTGTACTCAGTCATATTAGGTAAACCCTGACGCTAACTGTACTCAGTAATGTTAGGTACTTTCTGATGCTAACTGTACTCAGTCATGTTAGTTACTCTCTGACGCTAACTGTACTCAGTCATGTTAGTTACTCTCTGACTCTAATTGTATTCAGCCATGTTAGTTTCTCTCTGACGCTAACTTTACTTAATCATGTTAGTTACTCTATGACGCTAACTGTACTCAGTCATGGTAGTTACTCTATGACGCTAACTGTACTCAATCATGTTAGGTACTCTCTGACACAACCTGTACTCTGTCATGTTAGGTACTCTCTCACGCTAACTGTACTCAGTCATGTTAAGTACTTTCTGACACTAACTGTACTCAGTCATGTTAGGTACTCTCTGATGCTAACTGTAATTAGTCATGTTAGTTATTCTCTGACGCTAACTGTACTCAGTCAGTGTTAGGTACTCTCTGAAGCTAACTGTAATCAGTCATGTTAGTTATTCTCTGATGCTAACTGTTCTCAGTTGTGTTAGGTACTCTCTGACGCTAACTGTACTCAGTAATGTAAGTTATTCTCTGATGCTAACTGTACTCAGTTGTGTTAGGCACTCTCTGATGCTAACTGTACTCAGTCGTGTTGTGTGCTCTCTGATAATAACTGTACTCAGTCATGTTACTTATTCCCTGACGCTAACTGTACTCAGTCATGTTAGTTATTCTCTGACACTAACTGTACTCAGTCATGTTAGGTACTCTCTGATGCTAACTGTAATTAGTCATGTTAGTTATTCTGTGACGCTAACTGTACTCAGTCGTGTTAGGTACTCTCTGACGCTAACTGTAATCAGTCATGTTAGTTATTCTCTGATGCTAACTGTTCTCAGTTGTGTTAGGTACTCTCTGTCGCTAACTGTACTCAGTAATGTTAGTTATTCTCTGATGCTAACTGTACTCAGTAGTGTTAGGTACTCTCTGATAATAACTGTACTCAGTCAAGTTAGTTACTCTCTGACGCTAACTGTACTCAGTCATGTTAGGTACTTTCTGACGCTAACTGTATTCAGTTATGTTAGGTACTCTGACGCTAACTCTACACAGTCATGTTAGGTATTCTCTGACGCTAACTGTACTCAGTCATGTTAGGTACTTTCTGACGCTAACTGTACTCAGTTATGTTATGTACTCTGACGCTAACTCTACTCAGTCATGTTAGGTATTCTCTGACGCTAACTACTCGGTCATGTTAGGTACTCTCTGATGCTAACTGTACTTAGTCATGTTAGGTACTCTCTGACGCTAACTGTACTCAGTCATGTTAGGTACTCTCTGACGCTAACTGTACTCAGTCATGTTAGGTACTCTCTGATGCTAACTGTACTCAGTTATGTTATTTATTCTCTTATGCTAACTCTACTCAGTTGTGTTAGATACTCTCTGACGCTAACTGTACTCAGTCGTGGTAGATACTCTCTGATAATTACTGTACTCAGTCATGTTAGTTAGTCTCTGATGCTAACTGTACTCAGTCGTGTTAGTTACTCTCTAACGCTAACTGTACTCAGTCACGTTAGCTACTCTCTTACGCTAATTGTACTCAGTCATGTTAGGTATTCTTTGATGCTAACTGTACTCAGTCGTGTTAGTTACTCTCTGACGCTAACTGTACTGTCATGTTAGGTATTCTCTGACACTAACTCTACTCAGTCATGTTAGTTATTCTCTGACGCTAACTGTACTTAGTAATGTTAGATATTCTTTGATGCTAACTGTACTCAGTCATGTTAGCTACTCTCTGACGCTAACTGTACTCAGTTATGTTAGGTACTCTCTGGCGCTAACGGTTCTCAGTCATGTTACTTATTCCATGACGCTAACTGTACTCAGTCAAGTTAGGTACTCTCTGACGCTCACGGTACCCAGTCATGTTACTCATTCTCTGACGCTAACTGTACTCAGTCATGTTAGGTACTCTCTGACGCTCACGGTTCTCAGTCATGTTACTTATTCCATGACGCTAACTGTACTCAGTCAAGTTAGGTACTCTCTGACTCTAACTGTACTCAGTCATGTTAGGTACTCTCTGATACTAACTGAACTCAGTCATGTTAGTTATTCTCTTACGCTATCTGTACTCAGTCATGTTAGGTACTCTCTGACTCTAACTGTACTCAGTCATGTTAGGTACTCTCTGATGCTAACTGTAATTAGTCATGTTAGTTATTCTCTGACGCTAACTGTACTCAGTCATGTTAAGTACTTTCTGACGCTAACTGTACTCAGTCTTGTTAGTTATTCTCTGACGCTAACTGTTCTCAGTCATGTTAGGTACTCTCTGACGCTAACTGTACTCAGTCATGTTAGTTATTCTCTTATGCTAACTGTTCTCAGTTGTCTTAGGTACTCTCTGACGCTAACTGTACTCAGTCGTGTTAGGTACTCTCTGATAATAACTGTACTCAGTCATGTTAGTTACTCTCTGACGCTAACTGTACTCAGTCATGTTAGTTATTCTCTGACGCTAACTGTACTCAGTCATGTTAGTTACTCTCGGACGGTAACTGTACTCGGCCATGTTAGTTACTCTCTGACGCTAACTATACTCAGTCATGTTAGTTACTCTATGACGCTAAGTGTACTCAGTCATGTTAGTTACTCTATGACGCTAACTGTACTCAATCATGTTAGGTACTCTCTGACACTACCTGTACTCTGTTATGTTAGGTACTGTCTGACGCTAACTGTACTCAGTCATGTTAGGTACTCTCTGACGATAACTGTACTCTGTCATGTTAGTTACTTTCTGACGCTAACTGTACTCAGTCATGTTTGTTATTCTCATATGCTAACTGTACTCACTTGTGTTAGGTACTCTCTGACGCTAACTGTACTCAGTCGTGTTAGGTACTCGCTGATAATAACTGTACTCAGTCATGTTAGTTACTCTCTTACGCTAACTGTACTCAGTCATGTTAGTTATTCTCTGACGCTAACTGTACTCAGTAATGTTAGGTACTTTCTGATGCTAACTGTACTCAGTCATGTTAGTTACTCTCTGACGCTAACTGTACTCAGTCATGATAGCTACTCTCTGACGGTAACTGTACTCAGCCATGTTAGTTACTCTCTGACGCTAACTGTACTCAGTCATGTTAGTTACTCTATGACGCTAACTGTACTCAGTCATGTTAGTTACTCTCTGACGCTAACTGTACTCAGTCATGATAGCTACTCTCTGACGGTAACTGTACTCAGCCATGTTAGTTACTCTCTGACGCTAACTGTACTCAGTCATGTTAGGTACTCCCTGACGCTAACTGTACTCAGTCATGTTAGGTACTTTCTGGTGCTAACTGTACTCAGTCATGTTAGTTACTTTCTTACGCTAACTGTACTCACTCATGTTATTTACTCTATGACGCTAACTGTACTCAGTATAACGATGTTTATTTTGATAGGCTGTAGAGCAGTGTTAATGATATTCTTCTTCGGAGGCTTCTTTGTTTATTGATAAGTAGTGTTGGGTTACACAGGCTTGTGTGTTTGTGCCCATGGCCCGGGCAGGGCCATGCCCACGAGAGAGAGCTGGGAGGCCATGTGTGTTGATGCCAGGCCGCTGTGAGAGTGAGGGAGAAGCAAGTCTGGGCATACTGAAGGCAAGGCCTATAGGTGGCAGCACTTGAGTGGCGCGAAATATGAACTAAGCTGGCAGACAGCATGGGCTGTCTGTGCAGACAGTACAGGCTGTCTACATCAGTCATGTTAGTTACTCTATGACGCTAACTGTACTCAGTCATGTTAGGTACTCTCTGACGCTAACTGTACTCAGTCGTGTTAGGTACTCTCTGACGCTAACTGTACTCAGTCATGTTAGTTACTTTCTTACGCTAACTGTACACAGTCATGTGTTAGGTACTTCTGACACTACTGTACTCATCATGTTAGGTTACTCTCTGACACTAGTTGTACTCAGTCCATGTTAGGTACTTCTGACGCTAACTGTACTCAGTTATGTTAGGTACTCTCTGACGCAAGCTCTACTCAGTCGTGTTAGGTATTCCCTGACGCTAACTGTACTCAGTCATGTTTAGGTACTCTCTACCTAACTGTACTCAGTCATGTTTTGGTACTTCTGATGCTAACTGTACTCATAATGTTAGTACTCTCTGACGCTAACTGTACTCAGTCATGTTAGGTAAATCTCTGAAGCAACTGTACCAGACATGTTAGTTATTCTCTATGCTAACTGTACTCAGTTGTGTTAGATACTCTCTGACGCTAACTGTACTCAGTCCCTGGTAGGTACTCTCTGATAATAACTGTAATCAGTCATGTTAGTTTCTCTGATGCTAACTGTACTCAGTCGTGTTACTCTCTAACGCTAACTTACTCACTCATGTTTAGGTACTCTCTGACGCTAACTGTACTCAGTAATGTTAGTTATTCTCTGATGCTAACTGTACTCAGTTTATGTTACTACTCTCTTACGCTAACTGTACTCAGTCATGTTAGGTACTCTCTGATGCTAACTGTACTCAGTCGTGTTAGTTACTCTCTGACGCTAACTGTACTCAGTCATGTTAGGTACTCCCCTGACCACTAACTCTACTCAGTCGTTGTTATTATCTGACGCTATCTGTACTTAGTAATGTAGATATTCTTTGATGCTAACTGTACTCAGTCATGTTAGCTACTCTTTTGACGCTAACTTTTACTCAGTCATATTAGGTACTTTCTGACGCTAACGGTACTCAGTCATGTTACTTATATTTTGACGCTAACTGTACTCAGTCATGTTAGGTACTCACTGACGCTAACTGTACTCAGTCTTGTTAGTTATTCTCTGTCGCTAACTGTACTCAGTCATGTTAGGGACTCCTGATGCTAACTGTACTCAGTCATGTTATGTACTCTCTGACGCTAACTGTACTCAGTCATGGTAGGTACTCTCTGACGCTAAATGTACTCAGTCATGTTAGGTACTTTCTGCTGCTAACTGTACTCAGTCATGTTAGGTACTCTGTGACACTAACTCTACTCAGTCACGTTAGGGATTTTCTGACACTAACTGTACTCAGTCATTTTAGGGACTCTGTGACGCTAACTGTACTCAGTCATTTTAGGTACTCTCTGACGCTAACTGTACTCAATCATGTTAGGGACTCTTTGACGCTAACTGTACTCAGTCATGTTAGTACCCCTCTGACGCTAATTGTACTCAGTCGCGTATGAGCCGAAGTCCCGGTGGCTAAAGCTCCCGCTTCACACACGAGGGCCAGACTTCGATTCCAGGGGGGTGGAAACATTTCACGTTTTCCTTACACCTGTTGTCCTGTTCACCTAGCAGCAAGTATGGCCTGTGTGTGGGTCGCATCCTGGGGGACAGGATTAAGGACCCCAATGGAAATAAGTTAGACAATCCTCGATGACTCACTGACCTTTTCTGGGGGTTTTCCTGGGTGCTAACCCTCCGGGGTTAAAATTCCCAACGAAATCTTATCTTATCTTATCTCAGGTATAAAAGTCGTATGGCTTCCTACAATTTCTACTGTACATTTGTAATGTGAGAAATCACGAAAACACTTTGAATTTAATAATTATTCAAAGTGGTTATTCTTCTTATATACATATATGTTGGAAACAACCACAGACAGCGATTTTAAAACTATGTAGGACAAGCCACTGGGAAAGGGAAATCTTTAGCTCAAGCACTTTCTCACTTCTCAATGCATCCTCAGGAACTGCGTAATGTTGTAAGGCAGCAACCAAGCAGCGAGAGAGGTCCAGAGTAGTGTAGGTGACACCGTCCGTGGTTACCCTCAGACTGCGTTAGCGGTCGGTGCTAACCCCACCCTACCATCACCCACTATTACCCATAGGCATAGGAGGGTTTCTGAGATGTCAAGTATGAAATTTTAAGATACAAAAAGCCAGCCCTAAGCTTTCTCTAATCGTTTTTTAACAAATCAGTGGTTTGAGAAATAGTAGACAATATTTAAGAAGAGATACTTGTGAGTACATGGGAAACACGGGAGTACCCCAGAGTACATTGGTAAAAAATTGGAGTACCAGAGTACATGGGTAGAACATTCGGGTTTCCTCAAGTACATGGTTAGAACATTCGAGTACCCCCAGAGTACATGGGTAGAACACTCGAGAAACCCCAGAGTACATGGGTAGAACATTCGAGTACCCCAGAGTACATGGTAGAACATTCGAGTTCCCCAGAGTACATGGGTAGAACATTCAAGCACCCCAGAGTTCATGGGTAGAACTTTGGAGTACCCCAGAGTACATGGGTAGAACATTCGAATAACCTCAAAAGATATGGGTAGAACATTTAAGTACCCCAGAGTACATGGGTAGAACATTCGAGTACGTCAGAGTACATGGGTAGGACATTGGAGTACCTAAGAGTAATGGGAAGAACATTTTTGCACCTCAGAGTACATGGGTATAACATTCAAGTGCCCCAGAGTACATGGGTAGAACATTCAAGTACCCCAGATACATGGGTAGAACATTCAGTGCCCCAGAGTAAAATGGGGAGAACATTCAAGTTTCCTCAGAGTACATGGGTAGAACATTCGGTACCCCAGAGTACATGGGTAGAACATTGTAGTCCCCTGAGTACATGGGTAGGACATTGGAGTACCCTCAGAGTACATGGTTTGAACATTTGGGGCACCTCAGAGTACTTGGTAGAACATTGGAGCCCTCAGAGTACATGGGGAAACATTGGAGTACCCAGAGTACATGGGTAGAACATTGGAGCACCTCAGAGTACATGGGTATAACATTCAAGTGCCCCAGAGTACATGGGTAGAACATTCGAGTACCCAAGTACATGGGTAAACATTGTAGTTCCCCTGAGTACATGGGTAGGACATTGGAGTACCCCCAGAGTACATGGGTAGAACATTGGAGCACCTCAGAGTACTTGGGTAGAACATGGGGCACCTCAGAGTACATGGGTAGAACATTGGAGCACCTCAGAGTACATGGGGAGAACATTGGAGCACCTCAGGTACATGGGTAGAACATTGGAGCACCTCAGGTACAAGGGGAGAACATTGGAGTACCTCAGAGTACATGGGTAGACATTGGAGTACCTTAGAGTACATGGGTAGAACATTGGAGCACCTCATAGTACATGGGTAGAACTTGGGCACCTCAAGTACATGGGGAGAAAAATTGGAGTACCTCAGAGTACATGGGTAGAACATTGGAGCACCCCCAGAGTACATGGGTAGAACAATTTGGAGTACCCCAGAGTACATGGGTAGGACATTGGAGTACCCCAGAGTACATGGGTAGAACATTGGAGTACCCCAGAGTACATGGGTAGAACATTGGAGCACCTCAGAGTACATGGGTAGAACATTGGAGCACCTCAGAGTACATGGGTAGAACATTGGAGCACCTCAGAGTACATGGTAGAACATTGGAGTACCTCAGAGTACATTGGGTAAAACAATGAAGCACCTCAGAGTACATGGGTAGAACATTGGAGCACCCCAAAGTACATGGGTAGGACATTAGAACACCTCAGAGTACATGGGTAGAACATTGGAGCACCTCAAGTACATGGGTAGAACATTGGAGCACCTCAAGTACATGGTAGAACATTGGAGCACCTCAGAGTACATGGGTAGAACATTGGAGTACCTCAGAGTACATGGGTAGAACATTGGAGCACCTCAGAGTACATGGGTAGAACATTGGAGCACCTCAAGTACATGGTAAACATTGGAGAGTAACCTCAGATACATGGGTAGAACATTGAGCACCTCAGAGTACATGGGTAGAACATTGGAGCACCTCAAGTACATGGTAGAACATAGGCGCACCTCAGAGTATCATGGGTAGAACATTGGAGCACCTCCAGAGGTACATGGGTAGAACATTGGAGCACCTCAGAGGTACATAGGTAGAACATTGGAGTACCTCAGAGTACATGGGTAGAACATAGGAGCAAAACCTCATGTACAGGGTAGAACCTTAAGAGTACCCCAGCGTAATGGGTAGAACATTGGAGCACCTCAGAGTACATGGGTTAGAACATTGGAGCACCTCAGAGTACAGGTATAACATTGGGAGCACCTCAGAGTACATGGGTAGAACATTGGAGCACCCAGAGTACATGGGTAGAACATTGGAGTCACCTCAGAGTACATGGGTAGAACATTGGAGCACCTCAGATACATGGGTAGAACAATTGATTACCTCAGATACATGGGTAGAACATTGGAGCACCCTCAGAGTAAAAAGGGTAAACATTGGAGTCACCTCAGAGTACATGGGTTAAACATGGGAG
The DNA here is from genome assembly GCF_026875155.1 of Cherax quadricarinatus. Classification (NCBI taxonomy): domain Eukaryota; kingdom Metazoa; phylum Arthropoda; class Malacostraca; order Decapoda; family Parastacidae; genus Cherax; species Cherax quadricarinatus. Next base: position 20,165 of record NW_026495096.1, read on the forward strand.
CGCCTCAGAGTACAGGGTAGAACATTGGAGCACCTCAGAGAACCGGAGAACATTGGAGCACCTCAGAGTACATGGTAGAACATTGGAGCCCCTCAGAGTAACATGGTAGAACTTTGGAAGTACCTCCGAGTAACATGGGATAGAATCATTGGAGACCACAACCCCAGAGTCCTTGTAGAACATTGGAGCACCTCAAGTACATGGGTAGAACATTGGGAGCACCTCAGATACATGGGTAAACATTGGAGCCACCTCAATACATGGGTAAAACATGGATTACCCCAGAGTCCATGGGTAGAACATTGGAGCACCTCAGGAGTACATGGGTAGAACATTGGAGCACCCAAGATAACATGGGTAGCAACCTTGGAGCACCTCAGAGTACATGGGTAGAACATTGGAGCACTCACATTACATGGGTAGATCATTGAGCAACCTCAAGTACAATGGGCAGAACATTGGAGCACCTCAGAGTACAAGGGGTAGAACATTGGCAGCACCTCAAGAGTACATGGGGTAGAACATTGGAGCACCTCAGAGTACATGGGTATAACATTGGAGCACCTTCAGAGTACAAGGGTCAACATTGGAGCACCTCAGAGTACATGGGAAGAACATTGGAGCACCTCAGAGTACATGGGTAGAACAATGGAGCACCATCACAGTAACATGGGTAGAACAATGGAGCACCTCAGAGTACATGTAACATTGGGAGCACCTCAGAGTACATGGTAGAACATTGGCAGCACCTCGAGAGTCATGGGTAAACATTGGAGCACCTCAGAGTACATGGGTAGAACATTGGAGCACCTCAGAGTACATGGGTAGAACAAAGGAGCAACCTCAGAGTAAGGGGGGGGTGGGGGGGGTGCATGGGAAGAATCATTGGAGCACCCTCAGAGTAGCATGGGTAAACATTGGCGCACCACAGAGTACATGGGTAAACATTGGAGCACCTCAGAGACATGGGGTACGCAAATTGGAGACCTCATAGCAGGACATTTAAACGGACAAAGAGAACATAGGTAATTCCTATCTTTCCTTATTTTAAAAAGGTCACACTGTGAATATTACTATCATGTCCACAGTGTCTATCGTAAACTTATTTCACAAACCACATGACCTGGTTATAAACCCACATGACCTGTTTTCTAAACCAATGACCTGTTATAAACCACATGACCTGTTATACAACCACATGACCTGTTATATACCCACATGACCCAGCTATAAACCACATGACCTGTAATAAACCACATGACCTGGTTATAAACCACATGAACCTGTTATAACCACATGACCTGTTATAAACCACATGACCTTTAAAACCACATGACCTTTATAAACCACATGACCTGTTTATATCCCACATGCCTGTTATAAACCACATGACCCTGTTATATATACCACATGACCTGTTATAAACCCCATGACCTGTTATATACCACAGACCTGTTATAAACCACATGACCTGTTAATACCCCATACATGTTTTATAAACCACAAGAACCTGTTTTATAAACCACATAGACCTTTATAAAACCACATGACCTGTTATAAACACATGACCTTTATAAACCCAAGACCTGTTATATACCACTGACCTGTTATAACCACATGACCGTTCTAAACCACTGACCTGTAAATTATACCACATGACCTGTATAAAACCACATGACCTGTTATAAACCACATGACCTGTAAACACATGACCTATTATAAACCACATGACCTGTTTATAAACCCCAGGACCTGTTATAAACCACATGGCCTGTTATAAAACCCCCCCCACATGAACCTGTATAAACCACATGACCTGTTATAAACCACATGAACCTGTTATAAACCACATGACCTGTAATAAACCACATGACCTGTTATAAACCACATGACCTGTATAACCACATGACCTGTTTATAAACCACATGGCCTGTTATAAACCACATGACCCTGTTATAAACCACATACCTGTTATAAACCACCTGACCTTTATAAACCTACATGAACCTGTATATAACCACAATGACCTGTAATAAAACCACATGACCCTGATATATACCCACATGACCTTTATATACCACATGACCTGTTATATATACCACTGACTTTTATAAACCACAAACCTGTTATAAACCACATGACTTGTTATTTTAATAAAATAAAAAACACCCACATGACCTGTTATATACCACATGACCTGCTAAAACCACTACCTGTTATAGAACCACAAGACCTGTTATAAAACCACATACCTGTTTATAAACCTCATGACCTGTATAAACCACATGACCTGTTATAAACCACATGACCTGTTATAAACGCACATGACCTGTTATAAACCACATGACCTGTATAAACCACATACCTGTTTTATATAACCACATGACCTTTAAAACACCCATGACCTGTTATAAAAACCACATGACCAGTTATAAACCACATGTCCTGTTATAAACCAACTGACCTTTTATAACCCACATGACCTGGTTATAAACCACATTTACCTGTTATAAACCACATGAACTTTATAAACCCACATGACCGTTATAAACCACATACACTGTTATAAATACCACATGACCTGTTATAAACACATGACCTGTTATAAACCACACCTGACCTGTTATAAACCACCATGACCTGTTATATACCATAGACCTGTTTAACCACATGACCTGTTATAAACCACCTGACCTGTTATAATCCACATGACCTGTTATATACACATGACCTGTTAAAAACCACATGACCTGATATATACCACAATGACCTTTTATAAACCACAATGCCTGTTATAATACCACATGACCTGTTATAAACAACATGACCTGTTAAATAACACAGGACCTTTATAAACCTCATGACCTGTTAAAACCACTATGACCTGTATATAAAACCACATGACCTGTTATAAACCACATGACCTGTTATAAACACATACCTGTTATAAACCACATGACCTGTTATAAACCACAATGACCTGTTTATTAAACCACAACCCCTGTTATTAACCACATGCCTGTTATAACCCACATGACACCTGTTATAAATAACCACATGACCCTGTTATAAACCACATGACCTGTTAGTAAACACATGACCTGTTATATAACCACATGACCTGTTTATAAACCACATGAACTTTAAAAACCACATGACCTGTTATAAACCCTTCATGACCTGGATATATACCACATGCCCTTAAAAAACCACATGACCTGTTAAAACACCAAAAATGACCTGTTATAAAAACCACATGACCTGTATATACCACATGACCTGTTATAAACCCATGACCTGGATAAACCACATGACTGTTATAAACCACAATGGCCTTTATAAACCACATGGACCTGTTAAAACCACATGCCCTGTTATAAACACATGCCCTGTTATAAAACCACAAGACCTGGTTATAAACCAGCATGACCTGTTATAAATAACAAGGACCTGTTATAACCCATGACCTGTCTATAAAAAACCACATGGCCTGTTATAAACCACAGACCAGTTATAATCCACCTGACCAGTTTATATAAACTCCATGACTGTATAAAAAGCCACATACCTGTTATACAACCACATGACCTGGTTATAAACCACATACCTGTTATAAAACCACATGACCTGTTATAAACCACATGACCTGTTTATATACCACATGACTGTTATAAACCACATGACCTGTTATAAACCACATGACCTGTTATAAACACCTGACCTGTTCTAAACCACATGACCTGTTATAAACCCACAAGCCTGTTAATAAACCACATGACCTTTTCTAAACCCACATGACCTGATATAACCACATGAACCTGTTATAAACTACATGACCTGTTATAAACCACATGTCCTGTTATAACCCACATGACCTGTTATGAACCACATGACCTGTTATAAAAACCACATGACCTGTTATAAACCACATGACCTGTTATAAACCACATGACCTGTTATAAAAACCACATGACCATGTTATAAAACCACATGACCTGTTATAAAACCACATGACCTGTTATAACACCACATGACCAGTTATAAACCAATGACCTGGTATCTACCACATGACCTGTTATAAAAAACCACATGACCTGTTATAAACCACAAACCTGTTATAAACCACATGACCTGTTATATACCCACATGACCTGTTATAAACCACAATGACCTGTTTATAAACCACATGAACTGTTAAAAACCACATGCCCTGTTATAAACCACATGAACCGTTATAAACCACATGACCTGTATAAACCCATGCCCGTTATAAACCTCATGACCTGATTAATAAAAAACCACATTACCTGTTATAAACCACATGACCAGTTATAAACCACATGACCTGTTATAAACCACATGACCTGTTATAAACCACATACGCTGTTAAAAAACCACATGACCTGTTATAAACCACATACCTGTTTATAAACCACAGATGACACTGTTATAAACCACCTGACCTGCTATAAACCACATGACCTGTTATATACCACATAACCTGTTATAAACCTCATGACCTGTTATACAACCACATGACCTGTTCTATACCACAAAACACACAAGACTGTTATAACCACATGACCTGTTATAAACCACATGACCTGTTATAAACCACATGGCCTGTTATAAACCACATGACCTGTTATAAACCACATGACCTGTTATAAACCACATGACCTGTTATAAACCACATGACCTGTTATAAACCACATGACCTGTTATAAACCACATGACCTGTTATAAACCACATGACCTTTTTAAAAACCACATGACCTGTATAAACCACATGACCTGTTTAAACCACATGACCTGTTATATACCACATGACCTGTATAAACCACATACCTGTTATAAACCACATGACCTGTTAAAAACCCACATGACCTTTATAAACCCATGACCTGTTATAAACCACATGACCTGTTATAAACCACATGACCTGTTATAAACCACATGACCTGTTATAAACAACATGACCTGTTATAAAAAGTGCATGACCTGTTATAAATCACATGACCTGTTATAAACCACATGACCTGTTATAAACCACATGACCTGTTATAAACGATTAGAAAGAGCTTAGGGCTGGCGTTTTATGTCTTATAATTTCATACTTAACATCTTAGAAACCTTCCTACCCTATATGGGTAAGAGGGGAATGATGGTAGGGTGGGGTTGGCACCGACCACTAACCCAGTCTAAGGGTAACTGTGGCCAGTGACACCTACACTACTCTGATACCTCTCTCCTTGCCTTGGTTGCTCCCTTGCAACATAGCACAGCTCCTGATGATACACTGAGAAGTGTGAAAAATGCTTGAGCTAAAGATTTTCACTCCCCGGTGTCTTGTCCGCATACATAATTTTATACATATATATTATAATATATATTAAAATAATAAATAATATATATATATATATATATATATATATATATATATATATCAATAACAACACTGTGACCCATGCTTCTTTGGTCCACCTCATGGTGAGCGAAAACACATGAAGCCGTAGTCCACGGGATCACACAATCCTCAAGAATGATGCACCCAGTCAATCTAGGTGTTTTACCCATCATCCGAGGACATACGGTGGCGTGGATGCTTCTGTTTGGTGTACTAGCCCAACGAGCATTATATTATATTATTGTAATCACGAAAGAGTGGTAATGATCAGTAACAACACCGCGACTAGCCAAGGAGTCGAACCCATGCAGCTTTGGCCCGCCTCATGAACCACAATTTAATTTTGCTGAATCCAACTAAATATATTTTAGATAAGATTTCAATAATTTAATAATAAACAGACACAATGAAATATATTTTTTTCGTCGAATTGAGAATGATTTTTGCATACAGAATTTTTGCTTGCCTTATTCGGCAAGACGAGCATTGCTATTTAAACCAAAATCACAAGTTTTGCCTATTCGGCACGTCATATTATGTTTCTTGTTATAATTAGGTTAGGCCAGTTTTCTAAGGTTCTTTTGGAACAAAATCATTAATTTTTATATTAACTTGTGTAGTATAATATATATGTTAATTTAAGTGGATTAGTTGTAGTTTTGTGGTAAAGATGAATTATTATTGTTTCAGGTATCCCGTGCACCGCCCACCAGAACTGCTGTTATTCAGTTGTGGGAACAACTGGACCTAAAGATTCAGGAACAACAAGCAAGAACAAAAGGAATATGTGCCATAAGAAGAGCTTTATATCGTGAATGCTTTGGTGAGTGTGTGTGTGTTTGTTATATATATATTATATATATATATATATATATATATATATATATATATATATATAATATATATATCTATATATATATATATTATATATATATATATAATTATTATATATATAATATATATATATATATAATATATATATATATATATATATATTATATATATATATATAATATATATATATATTATATATAATATATATATATATATATATATATTATATATATATATATATATATATATGCCATGCGCTGGCATGGCAAGACGTGTGGCGGGCTAGCTGCGGGATTTTCAATTATAACTCCGGATCAACGAGGCTGACCAGGTTAAGACTCAACAGGACTTACTGTGAATATGCTGGGAAGATTCCAGTGAAGCGAGAAGACATTTCAGTGCACCATTTCAAGGTAAATTGTGGAAGTGTTGTGCAGTTTGTAAATGTTGGTGAGTGGTGGTAGTGAGGAAGACGGCCAGTGGAGGGGTGGGGGAGTACAAGGCCTACACTGTTTATGAGTACCGGCCAAGATTAATTTACATATAAACCTCGAAAAGCTCTTATAAAAACATGTATATCCAGCACCATGCACCATGCTTCCAGTTAACTTGGAAATGATTGTGTCGATGCGTGGACTAATATAGAGGCATATGTTATGGATAAAAAACAAGCTGGAAATTAATGTATAACGGGGAGTGACAGGTAAGTGCATTCCACCCCCATCGTCTCTGGGGGTGGGTGGAAGACGGTGGGATGCATGTAACTAGATGGTGAGCTGCGTGAAACACATTGGGCTTCAGCAGTGCCCAATTCCCACACTGTGTTCTTAGTGTACATGGGTGGAAACAATAATAGTTATGTGTCATTGTAAGACAGTGTGTACAATATATAGTGATTGACAAGTCCATGTGTTTGTACTCCACGGGATAAACCCACTCAACCTCTGAGCTCGTCCCCCACCTAATTCCCAGGGTGAAGTTTTCCCCTTCCCTCCCGGCCCCTCAAAACTTCCACCAGGCCACACACGGTCAGGGTTCACTACCCTTACTGCACATACCTCACACAGCATGTGTATATTCCACTCCTATTGTTCTAGTCTGCGTTGGTTGCCAACCAGGATGGATAGCAAGCAGCCAGGGAATGGCACGGTTGGCAATACTAGGAGGGCAAGTGTCGGTCATGCTTACGCTTCGTTGTCTCACTCGAATGGTTTCTCCGCATACACGGTAAGTTGCCCTGGTTCAGGTTGTCCTCCTGTGGAAAGTGATCGATCCAGAGCTCACCTCAGGCACCTGAACCTCTCCAACAGATTCATCTCGATCAGAGTCAATCTTCTTGGATAAGTCAGCATAAGAAGCAACAGGTGATTACTGAGAGGACACCGCCAGCACATATATTCCCCAAGCAGCCCGTCCACACGCAGCTGGGAAATTAAGACCTCCGATGAAAAAAGCTAAACGATGTTCCACTATGCTTAAAGGCTCCACCAGCCTTCAAGGCATGCACAACTTGCTAACTTTTTGGCAATGTTCTGCTTTGCTGTGCCGAAAAGAAGGGCTGTGGAAAGAGGCTTGCCTCAATGATAAATTAAATCCCTTAAGAGATTTTCCTGTCGAGTGACGTAACCTCATTCGCGCGTCCCGTCTAACTCAAAAAAGGGAGAGGCAGAAACACACACTCACTTCTATGTCAGTGAAAAAGTCAGAGTCCAGGTGAGCAAGAAAATTGAAGAGGGCAAACAGTGGGCAATAAAGAATTATTACCAGTGAAGATACATCGCGCGGCTCCCAGATGGATGCGGACACGGCTGATAACACACTTAGAGAAAGCACCCTGCCAGGCGTAAACGTGGCACCAAAGGTCCAAACACCTCTGTCCCCACTTTGGAACCATTGATGCAGTGGAAGACTCTAGGACATTTACTAAGCCAATAATGTCGTTCCCATCTGGCTCTGCCTGGGTGGTATACACTGGAATAAGGCACAGCATTTTAAGGAAATGTTAATCCAGTTATTGGTTGGAAATTGCAGAGGGACCACTGCTTTCATGAGATCAGCATGGTTCGTCATCATATTCCTTGGCTGGTCTCGTATCCCTGATGAAATTAGTCCTTTCTTTTTTTGTGGGCACCACTTTGTGACCTACTTAAAAAGAAGGATGGAGGAATTCGGCCAATTGCAGTAGGCGACACCTTTACGCCGCCTCGTATCCAAAGCTGCTGTCCGAAGTATTCGTTGCACAGGCAGCCATGATGCTTCAACCCAAACCAGCTTGGCTTTGGGGGGTCTCTCAAGGAAGTGAAGCAGCGGTTATGCAAACAAGGGGTATATAAACAACCTGCCTGAGGACAATGCTGAGTGGTAGTAAAATTAGATTTTTCAAGATGCGTTTCAATCTCCTTGAAAGAGAGTGGTATTAGCAGCAGTACAAGTACTTTCCCTGGTATATACCCTTTTGTTTCTGACGGGTAAGTAACAAAGGGACTCAATGCTTCTCTTTGGAGTGGCATGAGAATATTACATCATCGGAGGAGTTGATCAACAAGGAGATCCTCTGCTACCATTTCTCTTCTGTATAGCGTATAGGGAAAATCACAGTAGATCTGACCTGCGAGTTACATACGAGGTTCACTAGGTTGATGGCACCACTAAGCAGGTTACATAAAAGAGTCCTCCTACTTGGACCTTACACAGTAATGACAAGGGGACAGGAAAAGGGTCTCATCCTGAATAGCTATTCTCAAATGTGTAATCATCTTCAGTCAGTCAACAGTGATTAAATGCAGTGAAATCAAAACTACAGGAAGCTAGCAGTCATTGCCCCTCCTGTAATAGATTGTCTTGCCTAGGAGCACCTCTGGGAAGCAATGCCATTGTCACAATTCTCAGGAAGAATTGGAAGAGGTTTTAAGGAGAATGGAAAAACGAATAGGCAATCCTGGACACCCTCGTTGTACCTTGTACCTTCTCACAAAGTGCTTGAGTTCTGCCAGGTTAACTTATTTCCTAAGATGTGTCAACCTTCATATGATAACCTATACTGCACGATTATGACAGTATTCTGAGGCAGTTTTTTAACGAAAGTACTTAACCTTTACTCTAGGATGACGGGCTGTGGAACCAAGCTACATTCCAGTCAGACTAGGGTAGGGCATTGGTGTCCGCAATGTCATCACAGATTGCGTTACCTGCTTTTCTCGTCCTCGTGTATTGCATCCAGAGAGCTTGTTAGCAGCGATTCTCCCTGATCTTCTTAGGGACAAAGAAGGAGTCCAGGGACCAAAAATTCATTGACGAGCAATGATCTGGGATAATTAACGGGCTCTGCGAGCCAGACTGCTCCCCCGCAACAAAACTATCAAACCATTGCACTCGGGATATGGTCCACTATAGTGGAAAAATTTTGACCGTCACAAATGCTTCAGAGTGCTGTCAGGGAAGGATAGAGCCCGGCCTCCTGGCAGTGAGATAGCCCCTTCATTTGCAAGGGACTTTCTGTTGGCTGTTCTCCACTTCCCAGCTTGGCACACGTGTCTCGTGACCCACAGACCATCCGATCGGTGTTGCCCTTCGACTTGCCGCCCTAATTCTCTCGCCCGTAACACTGGTGTATTTGTGGCACGGAAGCTGCACAGTCCGGATTCGGGACCATGGTTTGTGTGCCGCTAAATACGACGGGGAAAGATTGCAAGACATGAAGTGAGGTTGTTATTGTACATTATTCAAGATGGAGCCTCACTCAAATCAGCTGGTATGCCCAAGCACTAAGGGAGACCACCTCCAACTGCTGCAGAGTGAGGGCTGCCAGCATAAGAGCGTCCTGATGGTATCACCCTTCAGAGCCTGGACAAGATGGGGAAGAGGTGGTGTGGGTTCTATACATGTGCATCCTTCCTTGGCTGATACCTATCTCCAATACACCAGGGCGGTAGGAGGGGCAGCTGCCAGCTCAGGGAGTCCAAAAGTTAGACAAAATATGGTACAGAAACTTAGCCTACATCATTTTATGTTTGTTCCCCAGTAGGTCGAGAGACCCTTCGGCTCATTGGGGAAAGAGTGCATCTAAAATTCCTTAAGGAGCTGGGAATGAAATGAAGATCATCAGTGGTAACTGTGGGATCCCAGGGCAGCTTAGTTTTACTGTTCCAGCGGCTCTCAGTTGCGGCTGCTCAAAGGCGGTAATGCCCTGCTGTATTTTGGGGCAGCAATCGCCCCAGTCTCTGAGGAGGTTGGATGAGAGTTTTTGCCTTATATCAGGTGATACACACGTAACAACATGGTACCGTATGTGCCACCTTTATATCAATAGTGTATCTCTTGGTTATTCTGTACCATATTATGTAATAAAATATATCCTATTAGTAAAAAAAAAAAAAATATTATAAAAGATGGCAACGAGCTGGTAGGGGAAGTGGATTATTCAAATGGCTTCAGATGAAGAAATCCTCAAATATTTTTCAGTTTGAAGCGTCCTTAATATATATGTATATATATATAATAATATTTTAATATATATATTACTATAGTGATATATATTATATTTTATAAATTTATTATGTTATTGATATGAAAATAAGATTCACATGTGAACAGGTGATTTCAAAATATGCAAAAATAAACCACTATGAATGATATAGATGAAAATCCAAGCGCTTTGTGACTACTCACAATTATCAAGGAACTATGAATCCCCTAAGTAAAGCATTACGCAAGGAAGCTATATTAAGGGGTCGGCAGCCCTCACTATCAGATCCAACAAACTGGTTTAACACATGACGCGGCGGCGCGTGTAGCCAAACTTGCATAGTCCTTTGCACAAACTCACCCCAAGCTATTTTACCCAAGTAAAATTTAAAAAGTTATTTGTCCAGTGTAATTAAATAAATTCTTTCTCCCAATTCTGATTAATTTTTACAATGGATCTAATTTATTACGTTAACCAAAGGAAATATTCATGATTATTGTCAAAATGCTTTTTATTGAAACAAGATTCATCTATATCTGTCGACCATGGAACTTGCTTGATACTATTTTCTCAACTTTTGAAAAATCATTTGGGATGGTTAAAATCTCTTAATGAATAAATAGATCATTGGTTCTTGTCCAGTGTTCTCAATGCTTTATTATGTTTGTTTTAATCTTTAGTTCGAGATTTTATTACCAGTTTGACGACTGTAATAAACTTTATCGCCTAATTTTACAAGGAATCTGATGATAGACAATTCATCTGCGCATTTTGGGGGGAATTCTTTAGTCATAAGTTTTTTTCTGTGTCAAGTTTTTTTAATAAACTTTAATAGTAATGTGTCTTTAAAGAGAGAAGGCATATAACAAGTTTTCATGGTAAGGGAGAACAACATTATTGTTTGATTGAATAAGGCTGGTGCCCCTTTTTGGATTATAAAAGTGTTTTTCTAGGCAACTTTAAAAGATTTTTCAATACATTTCTTTGGGTATTATTAAATCATTACCTATTGTCATAAATTTTGGATATTTTCCTCATCTATGAGACTCGGACTACATAATTCGTAAAGCTCTCAAAAACAATTGATGAGAAAACAGACAGTTTGACTCATCTTGATTGCGAGGAATAATAGTGGACATAGGAACAGTTATTGTATGTTTTCTGTAATTTTAAATTTGAATCTTATACCCTTAATAATTAAAACATCTAGAAAGGGCAATGAGTGATTTTCTTTTCAAATCAACAGTTAAAGTTTATAGGAATGGTGCATCAAGCTATTTTTATTTTCCATATGTAAACAATCCCGACGGTATATTACATTTCTTGGGTTAAGACACATAAATTATCATCAACCATATCTGCTGAACCATTTTGAGCTCTGTTGTAGGGAGGATTGTGTTAAGCAACCTTGTTTCAAAAATTCCATGTAATAGGTTACTAAGAACAGTGTGAAAAAGGAATTTTCCATTCGCCCATACCACAACTAGCTGTGTGTTATAACTTATTATTAATACAAATTTTGCATACTCACACAATGCAAAGTTTAATATAGTTGAATGATGTAGTAGATGAAAACTGGAATGGTAATCATTTTTAACGAGTTCTTCAGATATGAAACTTAAAAATCATCAACAGGATCTTTCGTAATCAAAGGAAGTAACATCGCAAAACTAACATATTAAAATCATATTTAAGTCAGTCAAGGAGCTTCAATTTATTCACCAAGTCTTTGTTGTTTTTAACATTTTAAAGTTAGAAATTTTGCCAACGATAGGGATCAAAAAATAAACAAGCCATTTTGGTAAATTTATATTGCACTGATACTATGGAGCTAATAATTGGTCTGACCTGGATTCCCTGGTTTGTGTGTTTTTTTAGTCCATACATGTAGTAAGACGCGGATTAGTGGAAGTTATTGTTTTGACTTTTCATCTTTGCCTTTCAGTAGCGAGTTTTATTGTTTTATTGTAATTGTGTTAACGGTTTCTATGGCGATTTTTCCTTAAGTTTTAGGAATAGGTTTCAGTATCACCTAAAGAGATATTCTTAAGAACTTTTTAATATTAAAGTTGTATTCAAAATCTTGATACGTTAAAAAACTTTGATAAAGATTTCCCCCCAAAATACTGATGGATGTGTCTATAACGATTCTTTGTAAAATTTTGCGATAAAGTTTATTACGGTCATAAACTGGTCTAAAATCTCGAACTATGATTAAAACAACAAATATTAGCATTTAGAACTGGACAAGATTCCAGATGCTCTATTTATTCATGTAAGAGACTGTTTAAACATCCTCAATATGATTTTCAAAAAATTGATCGAAAGTAGTATCAAGCAAGTCCATGGTGACAGGAATAGTATTGAATCTAGTTTCATAAAAAAGCAGTTTTGACAATAATATTGATATTACCATTTGGCTTTATATAAATTAGAGACCATTTATAAATTAATAGTATTTGGGAAGAATTTTAATGAATACTACTGGACAAATAAATTTTAAATTTTTCTTGGGTATATACGCTCTTGGGGGGTGTGAGTGTGCAGAAGGGACCTATGCAAGTTGGAACTCGCCGCGCGTGGCATTTAACCGTTGTGGGATCTGATAGTGAAGGTGCTGGCCAGACACTTATATAGCTTCCAAGGATGCTTTACTTTCATAGTTCCTTGATAATGTGAGTTAGAGTCACGAAAGCGCTTGGGAATTTCTCTTTTCTTTCATAGTGGTTATTTTGCATATTTTGAAATCACCCCTGCATTATCACTCTGTGATCTTATTGCTTTAATGGATTCCACACGACTCTTCAGATAATGTTCTCGATAAGCTTTGATATTTCTTATATCTTTGTTTCACCAGTTTTCTTCTGCACTGATCAAGTCCCAACAAAGTTAATAAATTCGACTTAAATTTTTTAAAAAATAGTTTAAATGAACAAGGTTCTGCCCAAGTCTTCTTTTACCCAATAGACTCCCTTGACATGAGGAGATAGTCCTTTTGATGATTTTTATGGAGAATTATTCTTTCAGTAAAACATTATTGAAATAATAATATCAGGAGAAGAAGCATTTCAAAATATGAGAAACAAAAAATACTCTTTTAATCAGGCCATTCCATCTGAATGGAAACAACAGTATGTTGGATCGCTATAATAAATCAGAGAATTTTGTAATTGAAATCAGAGAACAAACTACAAAGATAATTAGACATTTAATTGAAAATAGTGATTGGAGCAAAGCACATGCTAATTAACCAATTTTGTCAATTAAATTATCAGATGAAATTTTTGACAACATACAACTTGCTGCTCTAGCGTTTTGGCCTAGAGTTTTTGCAACTTCAAAAAACTTAATAATGTTGAAATTGCAAAAGCCGTTTGTAACTTTGAAAAATTTTCTGATTTATCCTCTGAATGAAATTAATATTAGTAAAGGAATGTATATAGCTCTATGTTTAAACCATACATTCCCCTCAATTGTCCTCAAAGATTACTCTAAGCTTATGATACAACTCTAATAACAATAAATATTGCGCCTTACTAAAGCAGACAAATTAAATGCAATTAGTAATTATGAAAAGAAAATGATTACCAAGTAAAAATGAATTAATCTTAAATGATACTGAAAACCTATTCTAATCTTAGGAAAAATCCCCTAGAAACCCAGTTAACAGCAATTTCAATTAAACAAATTAACTTCCTACTGAAAGTGCAAAAGCATGAAGTAGTCAAACAATGTACTTACTCTAATTGCCTTCTTTACCTTACATGTATGACTAATAAAAACTCTACTAAACCAGGAATCCAGTCCAGACCAATTATTAGCTCAATAGGATCAGTTTCATATTAAAATTATCCAAATGGCCTTGTTTATATTTTGAGCCCTATTGTTGCCAAATTTTCTAACTTTAAATGTTATAAACACCTTTTGACTTGGTTGATAAATATTAAGCTCCTTGTCTGACTTAAGGATTTTAATATGGTTAGTTTTGTTGTTACTTCCTTGTTTACGAAAGTTCCTGTTGATGATTTATTAAGTTTATATCTGAAGAACTCTCGTTAACAATGATATCCTTTGCGGTCACCTACTATCATATAATCCTTATTAAACTTTGCATGCTGTTGATGCAAAATTTGTGTATCTTAATGATAAGTTTTTCACTCAGAGTTTGGTTGATGCTAATGGGAAATCCTCTTTCACCTTGTTCTTAGTTAACCTATACATGGAATTTTTTGAACAAGGATTGCTTAACACATTCCTCCCTTAAATAGAGCTAAATGGTTCAGTTTGTTGATGATATTTTGTGTCTATATGCGCCAAAAAATGTGATATACCATTTTTCTTGGAAAATTAAATAGCTTAGCCCATTCTATAAACTTTACTTTTGAGTTTGAAGAAAATAAATCATTGCCTTGTCTAGTGTGTTAATTATTTAAGGTAATTAATTTAGAAGTTCAAATTTAAAATTTTAGTACTCAGAAAATACCTACAAATAACCTGTTCCTTTTGTCCACTAGATTCCTGTCGCATCGAAGATAGTGTCAAACTAGTCTGTTTTTTCTCATCAATGTTTTGAGAGCTTGTACGAATTTGTTGTCCTGAAGGTTATAGATGAGGAATATCCAAAATTTATGAAATAGGGTAATGATTAAAATGCCCAAGAATGTAATTGTATAAATCTTATAAAGTTGCTAGATAACACTTTTTATTGTGTCCAAAAAGGGGCAACCAGCCTTATTCAATATATATGGTTGGTTCTCCCTTACCATGAAACTTGGTTTTTGATATGCCTTCTCTTCTTTAGAGACTTTAATATTATGTTGTATTCAAAATTCTTGATCCAGTAAAAAAACTTTTGATAAATGTTTCCCCCAAAATGCTGATGGATGTGTCTAAAGTTCCTTGAAAAAATTTGCGATAAGTTTTTCGGCAACGGGTAAAAATCTCGAACAAAGATTAAAAAACATAATTAGTTTTAGAACGGAAAAATTTCCCAATGCTCTTTTTATTCATGTAAGAGATTTAACCATCCAATTGATTTTAAAAAAGTTGAGAAAGTGTTCAAGCAAGTCCAGGGCGACAGGAATATAATTGAATTTGTTCAAAAAAAGGGAGTTTTGACAAAAATAGAATATTTCCTTGGTTTATATAAATTAGACCCATTTTAATTTAAAATTTTGGGAAAATTTTAATAATACACGGGCAAATAATTTTTAAAATTTTCTTGGGTGAATGCTTGGGGGTGAGTTGTGCAAAGGACCTATGCAAGTTGGTCGCCGCGCGTCCGTTTTTAAACCGTTGGGATTGTAGTGAGGTGCGGCGGCCCCCTTAAAATTGCTTCCTTGGATGCTTTACTTTCATATTTCCCTTTGGAAAATGTGGTAGTCACGAAAGCGTTTGGAATTCTTTTATTCTTTCAGAGGGGTTGTTTGCTTATATATATATATTATATATAATATATATATATAATATAATATTTATATTTTTATATATTTTTATATATAAAATTTTTAAATAAACACACTCTCTTTTATGTCTGATGTGAGGATGAGGAAAGGATAGGGGGGCGAGTACTGTGATTTGTAGAAAAAGTCTTCACATGTAAATTTCCCGATTTAACTCTGTTTACCACTATTCTTGTTTTGTTTTTTGAAGTTGAAGCTCATCTGCCCACTTTCCCATTTTCCTTTACCCCACGTTTTTTGTGTGCTTTTACATGATCGCAACGTGTCAGAGGTTTTTTGAAATCTTTTTACACTAATCGCATTTGTTTGTTTTGCGTGCACCCAAATTGTATCATAGTGGTCCAGTAGTTGTGAGAGGCGGAACGACTGCCTGAACCCATGTTGCCCGGGTTTTTTGGGGAAATTTTTTGGGAATTGATTTGCCAACCCTGCTTCTAGCCACTCTTTCAGAAATTTATGATGTGGACTTAAAGAAATTTGGTGTAATAGTTCTTAGTACTGCTGTGTTGTTTTTAGGAAGTTGAATCTTACTTGGTGTAAACTATTTCCCTAGTATACTTGGGTACTCAAAACGGGTTTTTGTATTCTTAATAAAAACAGAGTTCCACGAGCTGGGCCTGGGGCTAGTGCAGGGCCATGTTGTCCACGAGTCTGGGCTGGGGCTGAGTGCTGCCTGTTGTCCACAGTTGGGCCTGGGCTGAGTGCATGGCCAGTTGCCCACAGTTGGGCCTGGGGTGAGTGCAGGGCCCATGTTGTCCACGAGTCTGGGCCCTGGGGTGAGTGCTGGCCCATGTTGCCCACGATTGGGCTGGGGCGAGGCAGGGGCCATGTTGTCACGATTTGGGGGCCTGGGGCTGAGTGAAAGGGCATGTTGTCAATTTTTTTTTCAAAATTTTAAATTAGAGTTATGTAGAAATCTGGCAGCATGGACAGGGTTTTGAGGCTCATTTTTAAAAAAAATTATTTGGATTTTTCGATCTTTAAAACTGATCGGGGGACTCGCAAATACAGGTCATAGAGATCTTAAATCTCCTCTTTTTTGTTTTTCATTAATTTCCCCTTTGTCGAGAGAGTCCCGTTAATAGATGTGCTTTTTGTTTTTTTTTTTGGATATGAAAGAAATTTTTTGAATTTCTTTCACTTTCAAATTGCTTTTAGTCCCCCGTCTTCCCGGGGCCTGAGGTCCTTAAACATTCAAAATTTTTTCCCGTTCCCTGGTTACGCTTCCTTCCGTGTTTCAGAGAATCTAACATTCTTTAGAACCCGTGATTCTTCCCTCTTTTTTTCTTAGGGAAAATTTTTTTTGAAATCAGCTCCAGGAAATTTATCATTTAGGGCACTGGGTTAGGGTTTCATTCAGTTAAGGAATTACAGAGAAAATTTCCCTAAAGGGGAAATTCTGATTGCAACCATGCTGGACTTAATTTTCAACCACAGGGAAAATACTTTGAGTCTCAAAAGAAAAAACAGTAAACCATGTAGTAGTAGATCACCAAAAGGTTTTTTAAGTCAAGGATCACAATGTTTTGATCCCTAGCTCTTCCCAATTACCATAAAAAGGTAAAATGCTTATGAAGATCTGGAAAAATCAAAAAGTTTGGGATGAAACTTGCCCCTAGAAATATCGCATGGGGTAAAATATCCAAGGGTTGAAACAACTTCATCGAAATAAATTTCCCAGACAAGTAGGTCAAGAGGGAAACAAGTACACATTTCATTGTTTTGTGATGATTCAGCCCAAAAGGGTTTTGGCACGTGCTTCAGATAATGCTGAAGAAAGTGTACTTATATAAGCAGTTCCCACGAATTTTTCCCTTGTCTTTTGTTTCGATAAGGAGGCTCGCCCTCGGACGATGTTTCTCAAATGTTCCCCTTTAAGCAAATTTTCCCCGGGTCCTTGCCCTCCTTATCTGCATCCCTACAAAGAATATCCTGAACTCAGCTTTTAATCTTCCTTGCTAACATTGCAACAGTATTTAATACAAGATTTTTTGTTTATCTTTGCTTATACTAAATTTATAATAGTCCCAATTGTAGTAAAAGGGGGTGCAAGAAAGAGTAAATTTCTCTCGTTTTAAATTATGTAATTTCAATAGTGAAATTAGATGGGGAGGAAGTGTGTCTCGGATGCTGTGATGTTGGGTTTTTAAATTTAAACTGTTTGTGAATAAATTTGGTTTTTTATTTAAAATTTGTGAGGAAAAAATAAAATTTTATTTGCCTCTTCTGGGAGGACTAAGTCCCTCAGAGGGCTGAGGGACTTAGTCCCCCACAAACATTAATATAATAATAATTAATTAATAATAATAATAATAATAATAAAATAATAATAATAATAATAATAATAATAATAATAATAATGCTTGTATATATTACAGATGAATTAATTCGCCAGGTAACCTTAGACTGTCCAGAAACGTGGTCTCCTGCTCTCCAGGTAATGTTGTGTTTAAATGTCTGTCTCTCTCTCCCTGTCCTAGTAAAAAGATGACCAGTCTTATTCCCACCAACAGAAACCACTCAGACAAAAAAAACCTTCCAACCATCCATCTCTCTCTCTCTCTCTCTCTCTCTCTCTTCCTCTCCTCTCAACACACACACACACACACACACACAGTAGGGACAGCGAGCGTGCGAGGTCACGCCTTCCATGCTCCGGGAATATAAGTGTTTTTGAGGGCTACCCAAGTGTTCTGCAAGGGTTGCTAAGTGTGTCAGGGTAGTGAACAACCCTAAAAGTGATTTTTAATCTGCCTGAGCCACATAAGTATGGGGAGAGTCACAATTTTGTAAGTGATCTAGAAAATAAAAACGTTGTGGCGCGAGTGGGCAGGCTAGTGTGGGTGGTAAGGCGACGTTGTCAAAGTGTCACCCAAGAAAGATAATAAAGTGAAAAATCGTGTGACCAGTGAGAGAAATACAGTGAATAGGGTACATTATTAATGAGAAGAAATTGAGGTGGATCTACTCCAGGACGTCACATCGAGCTGGACAATCTACAGGCTGCTACAGCTGCACTACAAGTACTGTATCCACCTATGAGTGGTTGTTTGGGTGTGGGGTTCCAGGTTCCAATTAACCGCCAAGCTGAATGTGAATGGTCTAACTCTCATAGCACGATAAAGAATAGGCACTCAAATATTCAATAAGGATAGCAATTGGTAATCCATTGAAACAAGGCGATTAACTTACTGTAAGCTAGGTGGCAGGTCAGCATTGGCAACTTGTAAGTAGGTGAGTGTCAAGTCCCAGGAGGGTGGGAGTCAGGTTATAAGAGGTTTGTGGACACAAGCGACCACTGAGAATCCACATTACACTCCAAGCACAAGCCACCTACTTTTCAGACACATAATAAACCCACACATAATTTGACTCATAATTACACACACACACACACACACACCACCTACCCCCCCTAACCAAACCTCCCTCACACACACACACACACACACACACACAAGGGCAGACACTCATAGAAGCTTTAAACCCTAGTAGCAATTTCCGCTTTTTATAACCCAGAATTACTGGTATGTATTAACAGTATCTCCCCCTCATACACACATATACACACACGCCTTCCGTGCTTCGCGGATTTAAGTGTTTTTGAGGGCTACCCAAGTGATCTGAAGGGTAGCTAAGTGTGCTAGGATAGTGAACAATTCCTTGAAGGATTTATAATCTGTCTGAGCCACATAAGTGTATGGAGAGCCGCATTTTCGTAAGCGATATAGAAAGTAAAACATGATGCGCAGTCAGGGCTGGCAGGCTAGTGTGTGTGCTCAGGCGACGTTGTCACGTGTCACCCAAGAAAGATAATAAAGTGAAACAATCATGTGACCAGTGTGATAAATACAGTAAAATAGGGTACTTTATTAACGAGAAGAAATTGAGGTGGATCTACGCCAGGACGTCACATCGAGCTGGACAATCTACAGGTTTTACAGCTGCATTGCAAGTACTGTAATCCCTATGAGTGGTTGTATGGGTGACGGGTTCCTGGTTCCAATTAACTGCCAAGCTGATTGCAAATGGTCTCTCATGCACAATAAAGAATAGGCACTAAGGTATTCAAAAAGGAATAGAATTGGTAATCCATTGAACAAGGGAGTAACTTACTATAATCTAGGTGGTAGGTCGGGCCCATAGGCAACATTCTAAGAAGGTGTGGGCAATTCCAGGAGGGTTGGGGTCGGGTCACAAGAGGTTGTGGTCACAAGCGCCCACTGAGAATCCACTTTACCACTCCAAGCACAAGTCACCTACTTTTAAAAACACATACTAAACCCAAAACATAATTCCACACATAATTACACACACACACACATACACACACACACACACACACACACACACACACCACCCCAATACACACACACACACACACACACACACACACAAAACACATACACACCACACACCACACCACTAACACACACACAAAACTCACACACACACACACACAAAACACACAAATGGGTTGCCAGAGAGCAACAAGAAAAACCAAGGGACAGGGGAGGAAGGTGCAAAGGAAGATTGGGCAGCAGAGCTCATAAAAAGGGAACATGAAGGGGAAAGGAACTAGAAGAACTTAGCATGAGAATGGAAGAGGGATAGTAATGGAAAGCAGGAAGGGGAGGTGCAAGTCAAAGCAGCAGAGGCCAGGATACAGAGTTTAGAAGAGGAACTGAAAAAATCTGAAAACAGCCTAAAGAACTAAAGAACATTTGGGATTGACAAAAAGAGACTGCTACCTCCCGTCACAAATAAGGGGACTGTAGGAAAAGAAGGAGCAAAACTGCATGTAGAAGCTCTCAGTGGAGACTGTAGTAAATGAAAGAGCCCAAGCTATATGTGAAAGGGCCCTTACAGACCACAGCAGAGCCCAGGGAAAGCCGAGAAGGGGAAAATGACAGGCCACTGAGCCCAAGTACAGTAGCTAGTGAAACTAAAAAGAGGAAAAGCTGCATGGAGGAAATCAATTGAATGAGGGGATAAAACAGGGATATGCAGTGGGAGAAAAGAAAGGGTGAGGTCAGTCTTTGTGTATGGGCTAACAGGAAGTTGAAGGGGAAACATATGAGCAAGAAACAAGGGGAAAAAAAAAGCAATTGAAAGCAAACATGAAAGTAATAGGAGAAGACGACATGACCCCGCTGGAAATTTTCGGAGAATAGGGGGATTTGTAAAAAAAAACCCTGCCAGTGAAAGTGACCCTTTAAAGGGAAATCGACTCGGAACAGGATACAGCAGGAGAAAGTACAATTAAGGGACATGCCGGCATACAGGAAGGGTGTATCTCGACTGCGACAGAACACAAGAAGAAAGGCAGCAACTGAGAGAGATGGTACAAAGGCGTAAGGAGGAAAGAGAGGGGATGGAGAAGACAGACAGGAGATCCCAGACATAGGAAGAAGATCAAATGCAACCTCCCTCACAGCTTCCTATAGAAGCCTCCCAACCAGGTCAACCCCCGTGCAGCCAAACCTCTAAACCAAAACACCCTTGCCACATCCAATGCCCCCAGCCACTACA
>NW_026495107.1:0-58021 GCF_026875155.1 Cherax quadricarinatus
TTCTTTTCCCAAAACGGGGAAAAACATGAAGAAAGGGTTTTGAGTGTGATATTTATTTTATTCGTTACTTCTGGACACAGTTTTCATTATCCTTTACTGGTTTCCCCAACTTTTTCATGATTACTAGAACACTTCATCCGACGGTTGAAATTTTTCTACATTTTGTGTTGATAACTGGGAAAGATTTCATTAGCTTTGGCAAGCCTTTTTTAGCAGACAAAAGAAAACACTCCTTTTAAATACCCAAAGTAACTCGCAAAAGAAGGAGGGGAGGAACGACCTCCTTGACCAGGGTCCTTCTAGTGCCACTAATGTTGGGTCCACTACATTTGGGGCCCAGGTCGTCAAGGTGGGTGCCTGTGAAGAAAGGTGCCGGGTTTTAACAGTTGATGTCAAATAGTTAGGTGCGAGCTATTTCGTCCGTTAGGTGCTTGTTAGTCTGCAAAAATATCTTTATTTTTATTGACTTTTTTTTTATGCCTGGTTTAATTATATTGGATTGCTTTGAAAAATTTTTGTAAAAATTTCTATTCTCTGTCTTTTTTTTTCAAAAGAACTCCTCAAATTTCCCCCCCCCCTTCCCCCTCCCCTCCTTCCCCCTTCCCCCCACAATATTTCTCGGGGGTAGTGCTGGCGGGTCGTGGTCCGGCGACTCTGATAGCGGTGCTTTTTGATGACCAAAATTCCTAGTTAACTCGGGATGTGGGAAAGGTGGTGTTGCAGCGATGGTGGGTGCTGGTGGGGTTCGGGGTGAAGGTGGAGGTTGTTGCCGTTGTTGTTTGAAGTTGTTGTGGTCAATTTTTCAACTCTGAGGTTGAAAAAATAGACATTCCTCAGCCTCGACATTCTTTTATTTCAAACTGTTCCCAACTATTCCCTCTTGGATCTCTCTCTCGCCTCTCGCATTGCCTGTCACTGTTCACCCTATTTAATCCACTGAGTATTTTGTTTCGTTGTTATTTCTCCCCGATGTTTTTATCCTCTAATGTTCTCTCTCCAACATGAGCCTGACATATGATGAATGACACAGTTGCGATTCCTAGAAGACAGTTTTAGATTCGTTATAGCTGAATTCACTGAAGAAGTTATCCGGTTGATTTGCGCCTCAAGCGATATGTTTGGCACCATGCTCACCTCTAGGCCTTTTTACTTGAGCGATGTCGGCAGCCCCTGTCCCCCGGTCTTTTGTCTCCTTCCTGATTTGCTGGGTTAAATCACGGTAACAACTTGTCTGACTAATCCTGAACTTTGTCCACGTTCATTTGTAACATTTTGTTGTCCTCGTCAGATAATATTCTAGTAATTTGTATTTGCCTTGTTGTGGTGTAAGGGTAGAGTCTCAGCTCTTTGTTCTGCCTCTCCGCTGGCTGCTGCAGGGTTTCCGCTTTTCTTGCTGCGTGAGCCGTATAGTATCTGTAAAACTATGCATGTATCCCGCCTCTGCTGCTAAACTGTTTAGGTCTTTCCACTTCTAACAACGCGAAAGCTAAAGAAGTATTTCCTAACATCCCTGTGACTCGTCTGTGTTTTTAGCGTCTTGCTGTGCCCTCAATGTGTACACTATCCACCCTGTTAATTCCTTTCATTATTTTGTAATTCATATCATGTTACCTGTGAGTGTGTGTGTGTTTGTTTAACTTATGTGTGTGGAGTTGATCAGCTTCTAGTAGAAAGCAAAGAAAGCTGTCTATACTACTATGGATGTCAAAAGCCCGTGATGACATGTGTGATGACATCAGCGAGGTGCGTGCTTCTCGGTGGACATCACTCGTTCTTTAGTCG
Source organism: Cherax quadricarinatus (assembly GCF_026875155.1). Classification (NCBI taxonomy): domain Eukaryota; kingdom Metazoa; phylum Arthropoda; class Malacostraca; order Decapoda; family Parastacidae; genus Cherax; species Cherax quadricarinatus. The sequence goes on from NW_026495107.1 coordinate 1,783, forward strand.
TGCTGAGTGAACACCCGTCTGAGATGACCTGGCTTCACTGTTCATGGTACGGTTCTCCTGGGACGTAGTGACATCACTGGTTGTGATGAGGCTTAGAAGTCTCGCTGCGTCATGTAACGTAGTAGTACCACTGGTCGTGATGGAGCTACGACATCTTACTGTGCTGTGAAGTAGTATCATCACTGGTCGTGATGGGGCTACGACGTTTCGCTGTGTCATGTAACGTAATAGTATCACTGGTCATGATGGGGTTACGAGGTCTCGCTGTGTCCTGGGACGTGCCAATCTTTGTGCCCCGCTCATCAGAGCTACATCTCTGAAGAAAATGGTCATTTCAACTATTATTATTTAAAAAAAAATTAATCTTCAGTCTACCAATAAGCAGATAGTCTCAAGAAATACCAGCGCTGTATAGCCCTTGTGGTTTAGCGCTTCTTTTTTATTATAATCTAGAAATTTTAAGTAACTTACCGTTACCATTGTGGAAACCAGATGTAAGTCACAGGTCGAAGTAACAATTCATTAATTAACCCAGCCAGTGTACAATGTGGATTTTTCATATATTATTAACACTGAAGTGATTTGAAATTTCATTTGTTATTTTTTATGCTTGTGAAAATAAATGGATGTTTGGACACTTTAACAATACATAAATAACCCGCACATAGAAAAAAGGAGCTTACGACGTTTCGGTCCGACTTGGACCATTTACAAAGTCATTGTGATTTTATAAATGGTCCAAGTTGGAACGGAACGTCGTCGTAAGGTCCTCTATGTGCGGGTTATTTGTGTATCATTCCAGTCACGGTATTGTGCCTTTTTTTGTCATTTACACTTTACAATGTTCAAGTTCATGGCCCCGTCTGTCAATATGCTTTACCTTTTGTGTGACTGAAATCTCCAGACAAACCCAACATACCATACATATTTATTGCGTAACTTTGATAAAGCAGCGACAACGTCTTGTAGTCTTCAGACTCATATTTTCTCCACAGACGCGTTTAACTTGACATATTTCATTATGACGATCAATGATTCCTAAGTTAACGTCAAATTTGCTCAATGTTCTTCAGACTCATTCGCTAATTCATTTCTATCACTTTGTTTCAGTTTGAAAAATCAAGAGAGCATTCCACATTTTCTTTAATGGTATTTTATCAAAGTCATAGACTTCTGGAGATATATGTGAGAGGGGAATCAAAATAAAATTTAGTCTCATTTTCAATAATTTGTGCATTTGTGTCTGGCTTCATGCAAAAAATGTTTCAGTAAGACCTCTGGCTATTTAGAGCAAAACGTGAGGATAGGGATGGAAACACTGAAGTTATGTGTAGTTCTGGCTTCTACGAACAGAAGGTCAATACGGACGGCAAAGGTGAAAGTCCATTTATTCTCTGTTACATTTCTATATTACAATGCCATCAGAGTGTTTTATTATAACCAAACTTTTCACTCTCCCACCGTCAGAGTAAGAGAAGCCATCATCGTAGATGGTCTGTGTGAAACTACTTTTGATCTGCAGGTCTACAGTGTATGCATTCGAGACCATGGAATTCAGAAATTTGTAGATTATGATTGTGCTGATAAATTTCTTGAGAGGGTAGCTGGGAATTATGATATCAAAACCTGTTACCTGCCAGAGAAGCATGAAATCCTTTTTTTTTTTTCTGAGAAAAGTCGTGTAACAAAAGCAATTTTGTGAATGGCTCTTTGAATCCATTTTGCTTCACTTGTCTTATAATTTGTACATTCTAGCAGTTTTCTAGACACAAGTGTTTTGATCACAAGAAGCTTAAGTCCTTTCACGTCATTGATTTCACACATTCAATCAACAAAACATATAGCTCCTACTTTCCTCATACTAAGCATTTTGTGTCTATAAGACTGGCAAGAATAAGTTTTAGGACTTTTCTCTTTTCAAGTCCGTCAGAGATTCTGCTTGCTTTATTAGGACCATCACTGGTGTTATGTAAACTAAATGCACAATTTTATTAATTTTATCAGTTGTATAACGTTCTGAGAAATGTGTCGGTGTAAAGAACACCTACACAATTTTTATACATATTGACACAGTTAATAGATCTTCTCTTATCCTTTTATTTTTGTGGTTCACTATTAAGGGTACTAATTTGTTTGTTAAATATCCTGGGTTTTCTCCTCAAAAATTCTAAGGTTTTTCGCAGGGAGTCTCTACATGATTAATAATTTTTGCATTTCACTATATTTTTTGGTTTCTATGAGAATATCAGTGTAGTCAGTTATGATGTTCATAGGTGTTCATCACATCAATTTTAAAAGAGCATTGATCAGTATATTAAACAGTGTAGGACTTGTAAGGAGCTTCAATTCTTTAATTTCACTTTAGTAGCCCTGAAACAAGCAGCAAATTTCTGTTAATGGCAGAGGATTTTAGGTAATAGTAGACCACCAGCTAGTTTTTAGGAAGTATTTTTTTTAATTTATATCAGATGCAATTTTATATCAAGTGTGCTAAAGTGCTTTTGTGCTCCTGCCCCCTATCTTTTTTTTGTTTCTTTGGTGTAGCCCTATCTCTGCACACTTAACGGAATGTTTGACGATATTCTCTCACCCTCCTGAAGTCTCCCAGTTCTAGTTGACTTCATTACAATACATCTACCCTGTATGAGGGAATATGACACGAAAGCATTGCTTTCTTTCCCCGCTATGTAACTATCGTATAGAATAGGGTAGCAGCACATTGCTGTTTCTGATTTTCCCCAAATTTGTCATTAGTTGCTCCTAACTACTGAGACTTGGGTTAAAAACACTTAATTCCTTTTTTCCAGCTACAGCTGTTATGCAGGTGGTGGAGAATGCCGGGTAATCCTGGCAGTATGTAGGACTTCGGTTCTATTCAGGTTTTCGATTTCTCAATCTATTTTCTTGTTTCATCTCTGGGAGCGCATGTTCTCTCATCTGGCAATTTTTCTTGAACTCTTAGGAAGTTCGTCTCTATGCAGCTCAGGCTCTCTTGGACCTTCGTTACATCAATACCAGCTTGTTTTCTTTAACAGGTAACAGGAAAAGACAGGAATAAAATTGCTCGCTCCTTTTCGGTTTAGAAAACGGCTAACTGGACTGTATCGGCGTTTTCTTGGTCTTGGTAAGTTGGTTGTCGAGACGCTGGTCACGATTCCCTTGTCTGCTATCATCTTGGGTGTCAGCAAAGTCGATTTTTGCCACTGGGCAGCATGGGTGGGTGGCTGGGCCCCTCCCCCTGTGTGTGTGTGTGTACTCGCCTAATTGTGGTTGCAGGGGTCGAGACTCAGCTCCTGGTGTGTGTGTGTGTGTGTGTGTGTGTGTGTGTGAATACCTACGTGTACTCCGTTGCGGTAGCCTCAGGAGTACCAGCCTCAGGAGCCTCGTCTTGTATATCCTTGAAACTGTGTCCAGTTACTATTTGTTTCCATCATGTACTCGTCAAAGTCATTCCTTTTCTGACTACTCTGAAGCCGAAATATTCCTTGATCTCTCGGTGTGATGCTTGTATTTTTAACATCCATTTATTCCCATTTATTTCGATTCTCTACCTTTCTGCCGTATCGAATCCTCGGAGTACCATTCAATTTGTATCTTCTTACTATCCTCCGAAATTATCATCTTTTAGCCACTACTTGATTCCCTACTGGTTCTGGATCGGTTCTGCAGAAGTCATGATATGTCTGGAATACGTCTTATACAGCCTAGAATTACTCTAGTAATGTTCCTGGAACCCGTTTTTCGGCTCGCTACACGCGCATACGCCGCCCACGCTACTTTATTGATTTGCGCCTCTGGCGATAAGCTTGGTACCGAACTTAACCAGAAATCATCCTTGTTTGAAATTTTCAGCCTTTGGTACCTCGATGCTTACTTCATCTCAAGTTATTTTTCTCCCTAGATTTTCATGATATTGCTTTTGTTGTGGTCATATTACAGTAACCATTGTTTTTACCGTGTTCTTTCCAAAATTTATTTTGATAAATCATTTTCCATAAAAAAGTGCACCGTCCACGTGTGGCAGGCACCTCCACGCAAATACAAGTAGGTAATCTAAGTTTACCATATATTTCGATCTCCAACTGACGTCCTCATCAGCAGACACAAGTGAAAATGGTTAATTAATACTTTCGTATCCGGTGACGATTTCACAGCTCAAAATATTTAGCAAATTGTGTTTCCTGAATCAGTTTACATATGGGTTGTGTGTCTCGAAATCATTGTTAGTCATGATGAACTTGCCGAATAGGCCAAACTACCTTAACAATTTAAGTTTTAAAAGATTCTAATTTTACATAATGATATAGTTTTTCAATGACAATGAAATAAAATTAGGGGAAGGGGAGACCAAATCTAACTAACAAAGCCCACCTAACCTCACTTAAACTAACTTTTTTTAGCAAATTTTTTATATACTTATAGATGTGTATATATATATAGGTAGAAGAAGAAAATATTCAAACAGCTCCGGTGAGAAGCTCGAGTTTTCCCTGAGGTACGTTTATTTTCTTCTCTGAGGATGAGGGTCTCCAGCCATGTTACATAATATTAATATAGTTAGTGTATTTAATATATTGTGTCCGAATAGCAGAACTTGCGATCTTGGCTTAAATAGCAATCGACTCATTCTGCTATTATAAGACAAGTGTAAAATTTGTGTATGCAATAATTTCGTCCAAAAATCATTCTGAACCTAAGGGGAAAAAATATATTTCACTGTGTTAGTTTAGTATAACTATTGTAAACAAATCTAAAATTATTTAGTTGTGTTAGGCTTACAATAAATTGCTCTTGTATAATAAGGTTAGGTAATTTTCAAATTCTTTTGGTGCAAAATAAAACTTTTACATAGCTTATGAAAAAAATTTCTTTATAAGGTCGTATAAAGAATTTCAGAAAGATTAATTTAAATGAGTTTCTTGCTAATTGACAGTTATTACATATTCGGACGACATATATATATATATATATATATATATATATATATATATATATATAATAATATATAGGCAGAACTTGCGATCTTGGCTTAAATAGCAACGCTCATCTTGTCATATAGGACAAACGAAAATTTGTGTATGGAATAATTTCGCCAAAATCATTCTTAACATAACGAAAAAAATATATTTCACTGTGTTTGTTTAGTATTAAATTATTTAAACAAATCTACAATATATTTAGTTGGGTAAGGCTAAAATAAATTACTCTTGTTATAATAAGGTCAGGTAAGTTTTCTTAGATTCTTTTAGTGCAAAATTATAAATTTTTACATTAACATTAATAAAAAAAATATATCTTTAAACGTATAAGAGAAAATTTTAGAAAGGACTTAATTTTAAATGAGTTCTTGCTAATTGACCAGTTTTACATATTCGGCACGACATTATATATAATATATATATATATATATATATATATATATAATATATATATATATATATATATATATATATAATATATATATATTATAGGGAGGTACCACCCCTTGAACTGTCCTGGAGACCCTCATCCTCGGAGAAAAGAATAAACTTGCTTCAGGGAAAACTCAAGGTTCTCCCTGAAGCTGTTTGAGAATTTTCTCCTACCACCCCCTACATTTAATATATATTTTATTTAAAGACAAAATACATTGACAGAACATTCACAAAAATACAACAGAAAGTAAAACAACATTTTATATATAAATATACATAACAAGTTGGTCGTCTCCCACCGAGGCAGGGTGATCCAAAAAAAGAAAGAAAATCCCCAAAAAGAAAATACTTTCATCATTCAACACTTTCACCACACTCACACATTATCACTGCTTTTGCAGAGGTGCTAAGAATACAACAGTTTAGAAGCATATACGTATAAAGATACACAATATATCCCTCCAAACTGCCAATATCCCTAACCCCTCCTTTAAAGTGCAGGCATTGTACTTCCCATTTCCAGGACTCAAGTCCGACTATAAGAAAATAACCGGTTTCCCTGAATCCCTTCACTAAATATTACCCTGCTCACACTCCAACAGATCGTAAGGTCCCAAGTATCATTCGTCTCCATTCACTCCTATCTAACACGCTCATGCACGCTTGCTGGAAGTCCAAGCCCCTCGCCCACAAAACCTCTTTTACCCCCTCTTTCCAACCTTTCGAGGACGACCCCTACCCCTCTTTCTTCCCCTATAGATTTATATGCTTTCCATGTCATTCTACTTTGATCCATTCTCTCTAAATGACCAAACCACCTCAACAACCCCTCTTCTGCCCTCTGACTAATGCTTTTATTTAACTCCACACCTTCTCCTAATTTCCACACTCCGAATTTTCTGCATAATATTTACACCACACATTGCCCTTAGACAGGACATCTCCACTGCCTCCAACCGTCTCCTTGCTGCTGCATTTACCACCCAAGCTTCACATCCATATAAGAGTGTTGGTACTACTATACTTTCATACATTCCCTTCTTTGCCTCCATAGATAACGTTTTTTGACTCCACATATACCTCAACGCACCACTCACCTTTTTTCCCTCATCAATTCTATGATTAACCTCATCCTTCATAAATCCATCCGCCGACACGTCAACTCCCAAGTATCTGAAAACATTCACTTCTTTCATACTCCTCCTCCCCAATTTGATATCCAATTTTTCTTTATCTAAATCATTTGATACCCTCATCACCTTACTCTTTTCTATGTTCACTTTCAACTTTCTACCTTTACACACATTCTCAAACTCATCCACTAACCTTTGCAATTTTTCTTTAGAATCTCCCATAAGCACAGTATCATCAGCAAAAAGTAACTGTGTCAATTCCCATTTTGAATTTGATTCCCCATAATTTAATCCCACCCCTCTCCCGAACACCCTAGCATTTACTTCTTTTACAACCCCATCTATAAATATATTAAACAACCATGGTGACATTACACATCCCTGTCTAAGACCTACTTTTACCGGGGAAGTATTCTCCCCCTCTTCTACACACCCTGACCTGGTATATATATATATATATATATATTATATATAATATAATATATATATATATATATATATATATTATATATATATATATATATATGCAATAAGATCACAGTAAACAGGTGATTTTAAAATATGCAAAACAACTACTATGAAAGAGTAGTGAAATTCCAAGCGCTTTCGTGACTACTCACATTGTCAAGGAACTATCACATTATCAAGGAACTAACATAGTTTCTTGACAATGTGAGTAGTCACGAAAGCGCTTGGAATTTCACCACTCTTTCACAGTGGTTGTTTTGCATATATATATATATATAAAATATATATATATAATATATATATATATATATATATATATATATATATATATATATATATATATATATATAAAATTTATATATATATTTATTTATTTATTTAATTAATATTACTTAAAATCAATGGTATGTATATTTTTTATCGTCATGCTTAGGTTGAATGTAGTAGTTATGGTGAATATAAATATTCACTCAGGCTATTTGACAGTGGAGTTGCTGAAAAGGCCAAACTCTCCTGTTCGGTTTATATCAATGCACCATGCACAAACAAGCGGAGGAATATGCAGAGAAAGATCGCAGTCAGCAGAATTTGAACACACAATTGGAAGGTGGCATAGTTCCCTACCTATCTGGAGTCTAGCTTGAGGGCATTCCGGGAATCAACGCCCCCACGGCCCGGTCCACAACCAGGCCTCCCGGTGGATCAGGGCCTGATCAACGAGGCTGATACTGCTGGCCGCACGCAGTCCAACGTACGAACCACAGCCCGGCTGATCCGGCACCGTCTTTAGGTATCTGTCCAGCCTCCTCTTGAAGACAACCAAGGGTCTATTGATAATACCACTATGGCTGGTGAGAGACTGTTGAACAGTCTTGGGCCCCGGACACTTGTTGTGTTTTCTCTTAGTGTTCCAGTGGCGCCCCTACTTTTCACTGGGGGTATGTTTCATCTGCCAAATCTTTTGCTTTCGTAGTGAGTGATTTCTGTGTGCAGATTAGGAACCAATCCGTCCAGAATATTCCAGGTGTAGATTATAATGCATGTCTCTCCTGGGCTCCAGTGAGTAAGTCAAGGGCTTCCAGGCGTTCCCAGTAGTTAAGGTGTTTTATGTAACTTACACTCCTTAGACCATTCAATCACAGATGCCTGATAATGTTTGGTAGCCTGGTTACAAGCCATTTGTCTTCCTAGCCTCGGGCACACCGGTATCTAGCATTTACAGGCATCAGTAGCTGAGCGGTCTAAGGAGTCACCTTCCAAACGTGGGTTCAAATCTTGCTGATCGTGATCTTTCTCTGCATATTCCTCCGCTTGTTTGTGCATGGTGCATTGATAAAGTATCGCTTGTGTGGTCAGTCCGTGAGGAAAAGGAAATAATTGGTAACCTTGAATGCAGCTCACTGGTGTGTCCGGTGCTAGGAAGAAATGTGTGTGTGTGCGCGCGCGCGCGCGCGTGTGTGTGTGTGTGTGTGTGTTTGCAGGGGGGGAAATCATTTATTTTTTGTAAATCTTATTTTTCATTATATGAAGTGCATTGTGTTACTGTGATCTCTGACTTTTACCATAATTTCCACCATGAGGTGTGTGCCTACAGTAGGCTATGCTGTTAAAGCGGACTCAATCATTTCCTGTATTCTACATTTCGAAGATTTTTCTACACAATTCAGTTTGCCTAAATTCTTAAGAATGATATCAGCCTCAATCAGTACGCTGAGCTCAGTGATCACGTGTGGTCATACCTGTCCTAAGCTGTCTGGGACTAGCGTGGGGTGTTACCTAGCACCATGGCTTGTTGTAGTGTTTTAGGAAGCTGAAGCCTCGTCTAGATGGGTTTGGGAATGGAGGAAAAAGTTACCAGCAGTGATTTGGAGAGTGGCAGCCGCTTTAAGTGGCAAGTGGTTCAAAATTCATGAAGAAGGATGATAAGGAAGGTTAACAGAGAAGATGTGAAGGTAGGAAATCGATTCTTTGTTCTCCAGGACGAGTGTACTTCAGTGGTTAGTGAGATTAAAGGTCCCACTGACTCCCCTGCTTATCAAGGTAAGAATATTCTAATTGTGGGAGAATCTCAGGTAAGATATATGGACCGTGCTTTTTTGTAACAGAAACAGAAAGGTCAGACAGGGTGTACCTGCCAGGAGTTGGTGTTGGTGACATAGTCAGGTTGGATATTATGATGTCAGGCAATGGAAACAAGCCTATTATCTGTCTTAGTGCTGGTGGAAATGACATCAGGAATGGCAGGAGACAGGAGTTGCTGGAAAAGTATAGATCAGCCATAGATGTAGTCAGGTCTAAGGAAGGGATCCCAATCACATGTAGCATCTTGCCTAGAAGGGGAGTGATCAATGAATGGATGTCTAGGGCTTTTGGTATAAATTGCTGGCTAGACAGGTACTGCAAGGAACTTGCAATCCCATTCATTGATAACTGGGACATATTCTATGGCAAACGTGAAATGTATGCAAGGGATGGCGTTCATCACTCTGGGGATGGAGTGGTTGCATTAGCCAATTCGATTGAGGGAGTTATTGGTGACATGTCTAGGACTTTAAACTGATGGATTATAGAGGTATGGGTGTCTGTGGGAAACAATCAGGTTGCAGTACTAGGGTTAAAAACAGCAGATAAAACCAGGATACCTCAGAGATATGCTTAAAAGACAATATTCATAATAAAGTTGCTAGTAAGGCAAATCAATTGATCAACAAACAAAGATAGAGGGCAACGAGTGACTAGCTCTCTTAAGGTATACTACACAAATAGGAGGGGTCTAAGAAATAAGATATATGAGCTAAAATTACTTGCAAGTGCAGGTAATATAGATATTATTGCTATAACAGAGACCTAGTTCAGCTTGAAAGATAGAGAAATGCCTGCTGAATGCAACATACAAGGGTATAAACTATTCCATACTGATAGGGTTAACAGGAAGGGTAGTGGAGTGGCGATGTATGTCAGAGATAATTTAAATTGATATGTTAGACAAGATGTAAGATTAGAAAAAACAGACACAGAATCTGTTTGGCTACAGTTTCTCGAGGGTCGTGAAAAGTAAATTTTGGGTGTGATTTATAGGCCCCCAAACCTTGATAGAGAGTGCAGTAAGCTGCTATGGGACGAAATTCATAAGGCATCTAGATATGAAAATGTTGTATTAATGGGAGATTTTAAGTTTAGACAAATTGATTGGAACAATGTGACAGGAAATCTTGAGTCTAGTGACTTTCTTCATACAGTTCAGGATTGCTTTTTAAATCAGTTTGTGATAGAATGAACTAGAGGAAACAATCTACTTGATTTGGTTCTTGCCAACAAAGAATCACTAGTTAATAATCTTGAGGTTAATGATGAACTTGAGGAAAGCGATCGCAAATCACTTAGTTCCAATATATCTTGGAATTTCCCAGATAACTGCAATCAAATCTCTGTCCCAGACTTTCGCTTGGCTGATTTCATGGGACTGAAAAATTACCTGGGTGGGCTAAATTGGGATGTCCTGACTATGGGTCAGGTAGGATTGTCTTGGTTGCCAAAATGACGTTTTTCAGAATATAGTTCTAGTTGCCCAGACAACTTTTGTTCCGAGTAAGGAAATTAGATCTAACAAAAATGATCCCAGATGGATGAACAATAGAATAAAACATCTCAGTGATCAAAAGAAAAGCATATATAGGCGAATCAAAAAGGGTAGGGGCAGTTAAGAAATCAATATATTCATTTAAAGAGAGAAATAAAGAAAGGAATAAGAAAAGCAAAAAGGGATTATGAGGCAAAGGTCGCAAGGGATTCAAAGACCAACCCAAAAGGGTTCTTTCAAGTATACAGAAGTAAGATTAGGGACAAGATAGACCCACTTAAGAGTAGCTCAGGTCAGATCACTGACATTTATAAGGATGTGTGAAATTTTCCAAACTTTCTCTCAGTTTTTACCCAGGAAAATACTAGCGAAATTCCAGAAATAATAGATTATGTAGAACAGGACGATAATAAACTATGCACGATTGCGTTAAATAGTGATATGGTTCTCGGACAAATAGAGAAATTCAAATCTAACAAATCCCCAGGCCCTAATGAACTGTTAGCAAGGGTGCTAAAGGAATGTAAAGAATGTAAGTGTAATGAATGTAAATCTTTTTAACATATCACTACAAACTGTCATAGTGCCTGACAAGTGGAAAATGGCAACTGTAATACCTATTTACAAGGCAGGTGACAGGTCCTTAGCTTCAAACTATAGACCAATAAGCCTTACCTCCATAGTGGGAAAATTTATGAAATCAATAATGGCCGAAGCAATTCGTAGCCATCTCGAAAGGCTTAAATTGATTAATAAATCTCAGCACTGTTTTTACAAAGAGGCGTTCCTATCTTAAGAATTTACTTTCTTCACTAAGGTATTTGAGGAGGTAGATCATGGTATTGAATACGATATTGTGTATATGGACTTCAGTAAGTCTTTCGATAGAGTTCCATATCAGAGGCTATTGAGGAAACTTAAGACACACGGAATAGGAGGAGAAATTTTTTCCTGGGTTGAGGCATAATTGTCGAATAGGCCACAGAGAGTTTGCATGAGAGGGGAGAAATCAGAATTGGGGCACGTCACAAGCAGTGTTCCTCAGGGGGTCAGTGTTGGGCCCTTTGTTGTTCACAATCTACATAAGCCACATAGATGAGGGAATAAATAGCGACATAAGCAAATTTGCTGATGACACTAAAACAGGCCTTCCAATTCATTCTAATGAGAACATTAGAGCACTCCAGGATGATTTGAATAGATGGATGCAGTGGTCGGAGAAGTGGCAGATGCAGTTTAATATAGACAAATGCAAAGTTCTAAATGTTGGTCAGGAAAATAAGCATGCCACATATAAACTAAATAATGTAGATCTTAATATTACGGATTGCGAAAAATATTTAGGAGTTCTGGTTAGCAGTAATCTAAAACGATTAGTGTTCGCAATAGAACTAACAGAATCCTTGGCTTCATACCAAGAAGTTATAATAATCGAAGTCTTCAGGATATTCTTCAACTCTATATATCTTCGGTTAGACCTTGTTTAGATTATGCTGCACAGTTTTGGTCACCGTATTACAGAATGGATATAAACGCACTGGAAAACGTACAAAGGATGACAAAGTTGATCCCATGTAACAGAAATCTTCCCCATGAGAATAGACTGAGGGCCCTGGATCTGCACTCTAGAAAGGCGTAGAATTAGGGGGGATATGATTGAGGTGTATAAATGGAAAACAGGAATTAATAATGGGGATGTAAATAGCGTGCTAAAAATATCTAACATAGACGGGACTTGCAGAAATGGCTTTAAATTGGAAAAATTCAGATTCAATAAGGATATAGGAAAGCACTGGTTTGGTTAGAGTTGTGGATGAGTGGAACAAACTCCCAAGTAACTGTTATAGACGCTCAGACGTTGTGTAGTTTTAAAAATAGGTTGGATAAATACATGAGTGGGTGTGGGTGGGTGTGAGTTGGACCTGACTAGCTTGTGCTACTAGGTCGGATACCGTGTTCCTCCCTTAATTCATCATTAGTTGCCATTCGTATTAGGTTATCCATCAAGAAGCCATTTCAGCACAATCACTTTCATTGACAATTGTATTGAAACTCTTGAAGCGTGTGAGGTTCGATTCTCCGTTATCTTATCACTGCCCAGTCAGACTTTGGGTGATCACATCTCTTCCTGAGACAACGATTTATCAATCACAAGCATAAGTCCATCTCTATACTCTAATGAGCTGATAATCACTCCACTATCATCCTTTCCATCCACACACTATCTTCTACTAGTCTTTCACCTCTATTCACGCAATATACCTTCCATCGCTTTCCATCGTCCACCACCATCCATATCCTTCCGTCCACCATCATCCCTTTTTGTGTAACAATTTTCTTAAGATTCCTACAAACATTTGTACCTAGACTATTCTTGGAAACCCGCAGCACTTACTATTACTCCTAAGGTAGCCCTATGTTTCTAGTACTACTTGTTTCCTAGTATTATTGCACAAATTTATCACTTTCACTTGTGAATTTTCCTATAGAATCTTAGATCATGCTGGAAACTTAAAATTTTTCTCTATAACTAGATGGATAAACACACGTGCATCACTTCAGTTTCCTTATTTCCGAAACGTTTCGCCAATCGAATACAGAGGTGAATGCGATTGTTAAGGCAGTTTGTTAGTCACTTCTGCATTCAACTGAGGAAGCCTGCTGCGCGGGAGAAACGTTTGGGAAATAAAGTTAGAAAACTGTTGCACGTGTCTCGTTGATCTACTTGTCGGCATTGTATGCCATTGATATAATATTTCTCAACAACTTCGTTTTTTTTTTCCTCTCAGCCCTACCTCTAGTATCCTTAATATTTCCTTTCACTCTCCCACAGCAGTTATCATCCCCTATTCCTCGCCTTCGGCACCCCATTTTTTGAGCCTTCTGCACCCTTTTTTCTGTACCTTCATCACCCCCTCCTCCTTGCTTCCTTCACTCCCTTCTTACCTTCTTCACCCTCTTCTTCACTCCATATTCCTTATCTTCACCCTCTTCCATACCTATTTCACTTCCCTACCTTGGATGAAATTGCATATTGCTATCAAGTATGAAGACACATTCACAGAGCAAGCTTTTACAGAGACAATGTTTTCCTTTATGTAGTGCTTTATAAAGTCACACTAAGGTTTTAGGTAGGATTGAGATGTTTTCCTGGAAGGGAAGACGGAAGAAGGCAAGGTCTCCCCCAGTACAGGTAAGTCTTCTTATGGATGCTCTTCTGAGCTGGAAATATTGAAATTTGAAAACCATGGGCCAGGTACGGACGATAGCGAAAATGTAGAAGCAGTGCAATAGATCTGTTGCTCTTTACGTTTGTAATTTGGCCTAATCACTGTCTAGTAACTGATTACATAATGTGTGCTAGAAGTCTGGCTAAAGTAGAAGCCCCATGGTTCTGTCCAATGTTCTTTCATGAACTAATATCTGCTGCTTCTAAGCAATGTATGTCCCCTTGCCATGCCATAAGGTGTGAATGTGTGTCGGTGGTAGATATGCGTTGTTGGTGTTGGCGTTCTTGTATTCAGCGAATAGTTCACTCTAGCATTACTGAAATTCTGACTGTGGCGTCCCAGTCTGGTGACATCTAGTATGGTTGTTGAAGTGTTGAGTAAAGAATTTGTACCACTTTTCTTTAACGCCTGTGCAACTATATAATTAGCATTTTCAGTGAGTAGAATGAGGTGTGTGTGTGTGTGTGTGTGTGTATGTGTGTGTGTGTGTGTGTGTGTGTGTGGTGTGTGTGTGGTGTGTGTGTGGTGTGTGTGTTGTGTGTGTCATGTCTTCGTCGTTGGGCGAAGAAATTATTTTCTGGATAAAATTTCAATAATCCCAGACGAAAGCTGCAGATTATGTAGACTCTTAAGCTGATCAAAACTTCCTGTTTAGGTTTCATATTATAAGATAAATTATATAAGGTCATTGTTGTTGGATGGAGTGAGGAGGGGAAAGGAAGTTAGGACTACTGTATATAATTTCGTGTGAGTGTATGTGTGACTGTGAAGTGGGCTCTTTGTATGAGAAGTTTATTACAGAGTCCTGCAGACAGTGCCGCCTACTTGCCCCTCCCCTCACCACACTCTAGGGTGGATGATGATGCTTGGTGCTGTGGATCATTATCGTTAGAAAGTTACTTGCTAAACAGCTCTCTGACGATCGTTAGCATTCGTTCCTCTGTGTAATTATTGGTGTTTCTTATTTTTACAGCTGTTACTTGTCTTGATTGGTGGAAGCATTGTTTTTAACGTAACTTTAGACTGTATCTTTCTTTCTCCCGTCATTTAAGTCTTCAGTTTACAGTCAGTGAAATACTTAAGTTGGTAACTGCTGTGCTCTTCTCTTCTGTAGCCCCAGTACTTTGATCACGTCAGCGAGACTGCGAGAGATTATCTGAGCTAAGTTGACTTTTGCAAAAGGTCTTGTATTAGCCTCTGTTCAGCTTTACCTTCATCTGTGGAAGGTTGCAACATGTGTTGGTCTGTGTCATTCCATGAGCTGTTTCTTTACTCGTTCGTCACTTACCACCTCCGAGACCCCAGCTAACTTGGTACACCGTTTCATATTATATTCAACTGCACCGTGTTGATTTCTGTTCACCTTTCTTTTGGACTCGTACCTTTCCTACCGCTGGTGTTTGTTTTAGGTGTAAGATGGTGACGACCTACTATTTCTGTGAATGCGCAATTCACGCCAGAAATGATGTGTGTAGCTAATGGCCAGTTTTTCTTCCTGTTGTTATATATTTACATATTGTAACTTGGATTCATTCGTAATTTTTTTTTTTTTTACCTTCATCGTTTTGTTAGAATTTTTTTTTTTTTTTTTTTTTTTTTAGCAAATATAATTTTTTCCAGCTTTAATTCTCCACATTGCTTATGTTTTCGTGTTATTTATATTCATTTTTTTATTTAAAATTTCAATAAGAATAAGGACGGGTTTTTCGAAATATTGAGGACTCTGTTTTTCCATTTACAATGGTTTAATTTCCAATACAAGTTAATTTACTAGTTTCATGATTAGACGGCCAAAAAACAAGTTGTGGTGTAATGTTCAACTGAGTTTAAGCTGTTTATAAAGTTCTTGTGTAAATATAAGGACGTCGTCCACGTAACGCATCTGTGCAATGTATTGAGGTGATGGTTGAGGGGATGATGACGGAGAAACATCTGCTTCCAAATACTTCAAGCACAGACTGACAGGGACGACATTTATGGGTCATCCAAGGCCATACCGAATCTCTGTTTTAAGCATTAAAAGAATAGTGCCTGAAGTGAATACGAGGTTCATTTAGGTTTATAGAAGCTAAAATATGGTTGCCGTATTTCCGGTTCTTGTCTTGGCTTCGATTTTTATAAATTGTATGAATCAATTTGTATGTGAAGAGATGTGACGTTTAGGTTGGGTATTTTTTTTGTGTTGATGCATTTGTTTCTACTGAACAAGTGTCATCGAGTGGCAAAAGTGAGCTCCACTAATGGTGCCAAACAACTTGGACATGTTTAGAGAGGATGCCTGCTGAATTGTGTATATCACATGGTCAGGATATAATAGCCAATACATTATCACTGCTGAAGCCTGTATCATTCCATACACTGAATGTTTGATCACGCAAGAATGTTCACACAATTTCGACACCAGAATGCAAGAACACTTAAAAGTTTGTAGAATGCTCATCAATGCATGTTTCGAACACAGATAACATTAACACTTTATGACATATCAAGGAAGAAATATAATTATCAAGAAAGGGACAAGACCAGAAAACTAGTACACCATTAGTACACTAAACTTTAATTAAATGACGCCAAGGTGCTTTCACCGCAGACAAGCCTCTAACTTGCATCATTTTATGCGAACTTACCAATGAGTTATTTGACAACATTCCGAATGTAGCATTGATTATTAGACTAGGTAACGCACTCAGCTCACATACTGAGATTTCACAGTTCGATCGTCGGCACAGGTGGAAACGTTGGTCATGCTTCCTTACACCTGCTGCCCATGTTCACCTAGCAATAAGTAGGTACCTGAGTGTTAGCAACTGCTGTGGGTTGCATCCAGAGGGAGGATAGTATTACTTAGATGAAAAGAGTTGAGGAGGGATAACAGGTCTTAGCCTGCAAAATTGACGTACAAAAAAAAAAAAAAAAAAAAACTATGGTTCCAGCGCAGGCAACTACCATGCAAGAGAAAGCTTGCTTCTTCAGGGACTTCACCCACTTCCACTTTATCTTGCTGGAGAGAGAGAGAGAGAGAGAGAGAGAGAGAGAGAGAGAAGAGAGAGTGTGTGAGTGAGTGTGTGTGTGGGGGGGGTGTGGGTGTGTGTGTGTTAATTACTGCTTCTTGGAAAAGATTTCGAAAAGTAATTGATTCATCCGAGTAACTGACTGGGATCCATAAAGAGCGCTGAAAAGAGGCTGTCCCAGCATCAAGAATATCAGCCAGAAAATCAGTTGCTTTCCCCAGAATGGTTCGTATTACAGGGAAATTGTCTATCTTTAAAGTCTGCAAGACTTCAGTTTTGCCTGTTACATGGGTATGACACTCTGTTACAACTTTTGACAGTGTGCACATCTGGCAGTAGGAGACATTTTTAAATAAGGCTGAATACTAATACATTGATGCTAATGACTAGCACTATCAAAGCTTTTCTTCTGAATTTTGACATATTTTTCCAGTACCATTGCATCATAACTTAGAATGGTGATAATTCTTTCACCATTGTCTATGCCTTCAAACACATTAATAATGGTAATACTTGATTCATCATGAGACAACAGATTGGGTTAGGAAAGTTTCGTACAGGTCCACATTTTTAAAAATTTATGAGAACTGATTCATCAAAACCGATGACTTTTGTTAGCGATTTTTTTTTATTGTATTTCTCATAATATCCTCCCAGATGCTAAGAGGCGTCCTTGGGGTGAGTGTATGAAGCAGATCTACTATCAGATCGCTGCTGTAGATAACGTATCTTCACATCTATCAAACATAACTAGTACCTAATTCCAGCCAACATAAAGCTTATTTTTCTGCAAGTATTTAAACAGTTCCTGAATGGGATCAGACTACATGATGGATCGGTTGAAGTCCATTCACTGTCACAGTAACTAGTGTTTGATTTGCTACCTACAAACGTAATTACGTACCCTCATAAAGGTAAAGGTTCATGTAACTATCGGCTTGTCTAGGTGAGCTATAATTAATGCTATGTAGCTCATTCTGAGTTTCTTGGAATGGGTCTGCTAACCTTTAAAAACTGCTTGTGACTGCCTTCAAACATTCAACACTGGCATATGTTACTGAAGCGCGTAGGTACATTGGTTAGTTTTGTGTGCTGATTTTCCCCCTTAAATCACGTTAAAAAACTTCAGTTTTAAAGTACTAATACAACTCTAGTACAGGATAGTACCTACTAAGTTTAGTCTGAGTGTACACAAATTTTACAAAATACAAATGCAGTTGAAAAACATGAACTGGTTGGATTACAATAAATAACGAGATAATCTATATTCTGCATTGTTTCAGACTTTGATCCCTAGTGGACTTTATTAAGAGAAAGCTTGGTATTTAATCTGAGCTTGTATATGGTTTGTTTTCTCAATTTCATTGAACCTGTTATTGTTGTAATATATGAAGAATAAGTCTTCCGATCAGCTTCAAACCTTAAAACCTGGAGGATCTTAGCTTCGTTTGTCTAAGTTTAGGGATGTGTAAGTGCAATTTTTTTTTAAGGGAAGCACATACATAAACGCGCCCCCTTCACACATACACACGAGCACATACATATACACGCACATACATACACACGCACACATGAACATAACACATAACACAGAAATCGGGCCTGCAGCTAGTGAGTACCATCCTGACAACCACAAATAGGTGAGACATACACATGAACACAGCACACATAGCAGCGACAACGCGCGTAGAATGCATATACATGCAGGATGGCATTAATAACATGCTTGCACCTCAGCGTAGAGGTTAACAAAGCGGTAAATATAATAATGGCAGAACGTTGGGGCAACAATGTTTAGAGAACTGACAGGGTATGGCAGCCTCGCAGGTCACCTAGTAATAACCTCCAATGTAACTAATTCTAGTATAACGTTCTTCCGGCCATCTAACCCCTGAGAATCTCCGGGACTCTCCTTTGCTCTCGGGTATCAAAAGGTTTATCTGCGCTGGGTAAAACTGGAATGTAACCGTAATCAGCTTATTAAGAGAAAGGGTTGTCCACAAGCGATAGAGCCCATTGAGGAGTTAAATCAGGGAAAGGTTTGGCAGATTGCTAGAACTCTGGATTAAACTTTGGGATGAACTCGCTGAGGCAAAGTGTAGAGAAGAAGCTGAGAGGAGAGAAGAGAGAGAGAGGAGAGAGAGAGAGAGAGTAGAGAGAGAGAGAGAGAGAGAGAACGAGAACTAGCGTCAAGGTAGCACGGTGGGGAGTTTCAGGGTAACAAGGTGGAGAGAGAGCTTCAGGGTATCAAGGTGGGGAGAGAGCTTCAGGGCAACAGGGTGGAGATCGAGAGAGCTTCGGGGAAGCAGGGTGGAGAGGGAGAGAGCTTTGGGTAGTAAAGAGGAAATGAACATACCTTCAGGGTATAATGCCATGCAAGGGGTAGAGGGAAAGAGTTTCAGTGGAATGGAAGGGTGAGCTTCGAAGTACATGCCGGAAGAGGAGGGAGGGAACTTGTGAGTAACAGCGAGCGAGCTTCAGCCCAGCAGGTATAGAGTAGGTAAAGGGAGGGCAGGAATATCAGAGCAGAATCTATTGTTCTTTGCAAGGCAGCAAGTATAATACTACACAGACACAGAGACAGAGAGACACACAGACAGTGAGACAGACACACACAGTGAGACAGACACACAGAGTGAGACACAGAGACAGTGAGACAGAGACAGACGCCACACACCACACACACACACACACACACACACACACACACACACACACACACACACACACACACACACACACACACACACACACACAGAACGAGCGAGCGAGAGAAAGAGAACGGACCAGAAAACGAGATCAAACAAGTACATGGGAGTTCATGGTGAAGACGGATACTTAAGCCGAGAACTTGGAAGTCTACACTTAGATTAAGAGCTTTCGTGTATTACCTAGGTCTAACATGCAAAGATAGAAAAAGCAGAAGGCGCTCTCCCCACGTTCTAGCACCCCGGCTATTGCCGGCATGAAAATAGGTAAAGAAAAATCCATTCTATACCAGAGTGTAAAATAGCATGGAAACATACGGGAGAGATGAAACTGGATAAAAGACGTGAGCAACAATCATTTCTTCTGATCTAGTACTATTTCTGTATTCATTAAACAACTGCATTGCATCTTTATCCTGTAGTTTATTCAATTCTGCTATGCTTTTGTTTACAAAAGAAAATCTTGCATACGTTCGTGCGGCCTCTGCATTGCACTTTCTTTCCATAGTTCCGATTTATGGACTCTCAGCACTTCACGATAGTTCGTGGTTGAATATCAAAAC
The DNA here is from genome assembly GCF_026875155.1 of Cherax quadricarinatus. NCBI lineage: Eukaryota > Metazoa > Arthropoda > Malacostraca > Decapoda > Parastacidae > Cherax > Cherax quadricarinatus. The sequence continues at coordinate 21,890 of NW_026495107.1, forward strand.
CAAGAAATATCTTAATAAACGTTTGAACAAGAACTCTTTAGATTCTTTGTTTTCGAAGAAAAAGGGGTGAGTACTTTGAATCTTTCTTCATTAGGTTTGTTTCTGAGTGATGGTTTAGTAGCTCTCTTCCGTAATTGGTGCCAATCACAGTGTTTTGAGCCTCTATGATTGTGTATATTTTGAATCGAATGGTGATGTGTTTGTTGTTTCCTAGTCTCGCTCCTATCTTGCAGGACTGCATAAAACCACACTCTGTGGACCGAAGAGTAAGTCAAATATTGTTACTCCGACTAACAGAGGTGACAACTAGAATCAGAAAGTTGTCCTCGGTGATGCTGACCAGTTTTGCGGCTTCTTGGGTGCTTGTAGTGGATAGTACTTCAGTTTAAGCAAGTTAAATTCAACTAGTAATACTGCTTCCTTGTTCATATATATTACCTTAATTTCGTGAAACTAATGGGCGTTATCCTCTTGATTTATTTATGAGTAACAATTTTAAAGAACCGAATATAATTTTCTTATCCTACAAATTTCTCCCGTAATCAGTTCATTATTAACATCTAGTCATCCCCCCTCCCACCTTTCTTGAGAGTGGGAATCTTATTTAAAATATTTTACGCAGTTTAAGCAATTTCTGCTAATAGTGAATCATGGTTTGACTCCCTAACCTAAGTGAAAGTATCAGGATTATGAGGATAACTCCTCTCTCGTTTGGAAAAGACTGCTAGCATTTGCGTACAGAAATTTTAACTCATCTAGCTGAGTTCTCTTAGCTGAGTTAATTAGTTTAAATGCCTCGCCTTATGGCTACCTTTTATCTTCACCCCACCCTCCTCCCGAGTCCTTCCCTTCACTCATTCCTTCTCCACAGTGTACAGTCCATCCTGCAAAATACGATCTAGTCTTGGACTGCCAACGACATGTAAGTGAAGACCATATTGCTTAAAAAAAACCAATCCCATAGTTTAATATAACTTAAAACATTTTCTTTTTCATACAAATCCTTAAGTCTCTGGTTTAGACCCATGGCTTCACTAATTGTGCACGGTCACAGTGCTCCAATACTACTACTACTACTACTACTACTACTACTACTACTAACTATGGTGACAGAGTAGACATTTACATCATACTATGATAGAAATCCTGAAATTACAAACCTCTTTTGTAGTCTCTTGAATTTCTTAATATTGACTTTATTCTCTTCTGATCTTCTCTGTTTTAAATCTTGGCACCTAGGAAGCATAGCCTCGTATGCTTCCTGATACGACAAAAGTCTCAGTTCTGCTGCCTTACCAGAACTACCTGGGCAACCTTCCTGGGGATTTGGCTGGGCTAGTGTATTAAATGTTTTATTCACAGAATTATATAGCCAGCTAGTTTCCGTTAGCGAGAAAGAGTTTAATGTGAGCAGGTAGAGTGCAGCAGGCGATAAGTGGTACTGAGTAATGACAAGTTGCGAAACTGAGGTTCATTGTATACACCGAGAGGTTGTGTCTGTATAAATGATGAATGTTACCTTAATTCCTAATTGTTAGTTTAAAGTATTTTTGAATGGTAACGAAAAGATTACATGCAATCATAAACCCATTTAAACAAGTACCTTAAATAAAGATATGAAGGCAGAATGGAGACGTTATTAAGACATTTCACTTACAGACCAAATTTAACGTTATCGTAATAAAGTATTCCTTCTACATTTACCTTTGTTTTGCAGAAAAGTTCAGAACTTCAAAATAAATATAATTTTATCATAAGAATACATTTTAAATTCTCGCGTGTATGAAACTTTTACATAAGCATGAGTGTTACTTTTCACATATTTCACACTGACTGGCCATATCCCACCTAGGCAGGTACTAAAAAGTAAAAAGCTTCTCTTTCTAACGTTATAATATATTCAGAGAAGGTTAGGTACCCCTTGCTTCAGCATTTTATCGCATCTTAGGACACGCATGGCTATATATATATATATATATATATATATATATATATATATATATATATATATATATATATATATATATAAAATATATATATATATTCCATGATCGGTTTGTCCCAGTGGGACTGTTTGTGTTCTTTGGGAGGTGGTGGTCAACTGAGGAATCTGTAAGGGTGTCCCACCAAATCGCTGCTTCAGTAAACCTGGGGTCTTGAGCCACCTACCACGTCTCTCAAGCGTTCGGAAACAATCTTCTTGACTAATGCACTGGTATATATATATATATATAATAATATATATATATATATATATATATATATATATATATTATATATAATATATATATTTATATATATCGTGCCGAATAGGCAGAATTTGCGATCTTGGCTTAAATAGCAACGCTCATCTTGCCATATAGGACAAGTGAAAATTTCTGTATGCAATAATTTCGCCAAAATCATTCTGAACCTACGAAAAAAATATATTTGATTGTGTTTGTTTAGTACTAAATTATTGTAAACGTATTTAAAATATATTTAGTTGGGTTAGGCTAAAATAAATTGCTCTTGTTTTAATAAGGTTAGGTAAGTTTTCTAAGATTCTTTAGGTGCAAAATTAAAATTTTTTACATCAACATTAATGAAAAAAATATATCTTTAAACGTATAAGAGAAAATTTCAGAAAGGACTTTATTTTAAATGAGTTCTTGCTAATTGACCATTTTACATATTGGGCACGTACATATATATATATATAATATTATATATTATATATATTATAATATGTATATATTATATATGTATATATTATATATATATATATATAATATAATATATATATATATATATATATATATATAATATATATATATATATATATATATTAGTTTTAAATAGCAACGTACTTCTTGCAGAATAGGACAAGCGAAAATTAGTAAAAGCAATATGTTCACAAAAATCGTTCTTAATCTAGCGAAAAAAATAATTGTTTATTAATAAATTATTGTAAACTTATATGAAATATAGTTAGATTAGGCTAAATTAAATTGTGCTTGTAATAAGGTTAGGTAAGTTTCCTAATTAATTTTTGGTACAAAATCATTAATTTTTATATTAACATAGAAAATTAAAGAAAGGACTTAATTTTAAATGAGTTCTTGATAATTGATCAGTTTTACGTATTCTGCACGACACATATATGTATATATATTATTGTACCCACGAACGAGTGGTATTGATCAATAAAAACACTGCGATTAGCCAATGAGTCGAACCCATGATCCTGTGCCCCGCCTCATGGTGAACGAGACCTCATGACGCTCTAGTCCACGGACTAGGATTGTGTGGTTCCGTGGACTAGAGAGTCATGAGTTTTCGCTGACCATGAGGCGGGCCAAAGCAGCATGGGCTCGACTCCTTGGCCAGTTGCAGTGTTGTTATTGATGTGTGTTTTATATATTGCTCCCAGCGACTCAGCGCTGCTGTTCAGAGGGGTAATGCCTGCTGTATCTTCGGCACGCACCCCAGCTCTGAGGACCTGGATGAGATTTTCGCATTATAATCAGTGACAAACACATAACAATATGTACTAGACATGTCATCTCATGTACACCTCGTGTACTGTATATACCATCTTTATATCAACAACGTATCTCTTAAAACTTTTGTACAATATTATGTAATAAAATATACCTATTTGTATAAATGAAAAGATGGGGTGGTAGGGGAAGTGGAATATTCAATGGCTTCAGGAAGAAATCAAAATATTCATCCTTGAAGCCTTTTTTTCCACTCAGCCTAATTATATATATATATATATATATATATATATATATATATATATATATATATATATATATATATATATATATATATATATATATATATATATATATATATATATATATCTGCATAAATCGCCAACAAGAGATATAAGATGCAAAAAGCCACATGGGGAGTTGAATGATAGCTTTAGGCCTTTTATATTGCAATCAATATATCAGAAGCTTGCAGTATTACAGAAAAGAGTTGGTGATCCAAGCAAATGCGATCACAGGAAGAGCCTTTGCTAGACTGAGGCAGACAGGCTGCACTCAGGAGGCAGGAAGCGCCCCCAGGCATACCAGTACCCATAGCCATAAGACTAAATATTAGGAAAACATTAGGAAAACAGCCAGCACACAAACACCGATATTGTAATAGTAACCTAACGAACGTGACATGGCAGTTATCAAAAATTCGGTCAGACTACGATATGATATATGTAAGTTTACGTGCCAAATATAGATATCACTGTCAAGTGTCTTAGGAATTTCCGCACCTCTAGAAAATGGGTTCATTTAAAGAAACACATATAAAGGGTGACGTCTTTAAGTTATTCAAAGGGTGATAGCCATAGTTTACCTCTCCCACATGCTTCTGAGGCAGACGCTGGACATGATATAAATGACCTTATATTGTCTTAGGAATTTTCGCACTTCTAGAAAAGGGGTCCATTTAAAAGGACTCGTTTAATGGGTGAGGCACCTGTAATTTAAAGGAAGAGGGCCATAGTTTATCTGTCCCACAAGACTCTACGGCAAATGCTACTCTAACCATTCGTACAAGAGTTCAATTTTTTGGCTATGTATACTTGCCTCAACTGAAAATGAATCTAATTTGAACAACCCATCACTGTTATTGTATAATGAACGCTTATCGTGTTTTATAATTGCCGATTCTGCAATGTTCCGTTCAAACCAAGAGGAACAAGAGAATGACTCTTGCTTCCGACCAATTTGCCGGGTTATTGCAACCTGAAATGTGGCTGAAACATAAAAAAAAAACACTCCTATTAACTCTTGTCTCATGGTTGGAATAGCAGTGAATACATGAACACATATTGGTGGCCTTCCAATATACTGTAAACTTACTTTCTCTCAACCCAGTGTATCATCACATCTAAAAATGGAAATTCAGATTCCACTTCTTTCTCCACGGTGAATTTAAAAGATGGGGGCCAAAGCGTTAAATCTTGGTAAAAATGTATCGAGGGCCATATCATCTTGCTAAAGACATAAGATGTTATTTACATATCTGAACCTTTTAGCTTTACAGGGAAGTATATCTTCCATATACAGATTACTCAATAGTGGAGACAATGGATTATCCACAGCCATTCCATTCCCTTGATATATTTATACATATATGTTCTAACGCCCTCATGAAATGAAATGGCTGATTAAGTTTTGAGGTCGCTAAGGATCCATTGTCAGGGTAAGTATATGAAGAAAAAAATGGGTAAGACTGTGGGGAAACGAGCGACTTACATTGTGGTAAGGCCCAAATTGCCTATGATGCCTTCAATCCTGTTGTGTAACGGAACGCCATCACTGCAATGAAGATCCATCTTAGGTACCAAAGAGTCATCTTTGGTTCTTGACTCCTGATATGGTGCCAGTTGCAATCATCAGCCAAATTTCAACTGAAGGAGAAAACGTGGTCTAGCAAGTCTATGTGCAGGATACAGTGCCTACACACAAGTTTAGTCAACGTTACGGAAACCCAAAATTTCCAGTTGGAATTAGCAATGAATTATCAAATTGCCGACATGCTGTTTCGCTGTCTTGGTTCACATCCCATAACTTGAAAGTGGAGCATGATTTTATAGTTGAAATTGAAAGCTAAACTACGATGCACTACTATCAAAAACGTTTACCATGCGCATAGCATAAGTGATGAAGCTGAAAAGGGAGTGCAAATTGATGCAGTCTTCTTAACAGCAGCGCGAACCGAAAAACAGAACATCTTGCAACTTGAGGAATGAAACAGGAAACGAGAATCTTAATCCCCATAAAGAAAAAAGCTCAGAATATACGCATATAATTTTATGACCTGATCTAATAACACCCCTATGGGTATAGTATATGTTAGAGCTTAAATGCAATGCAAAAAAAAAAAAAAATATGCCAAGATTTACTAAATCTGATTTTACTCCGCAATTCTTTTCCTTCGAGTTTCTAGAATTTCGAAGCGCTGGTGGTTCCCCAAACTTTGTGTATTTGTGCTAGAGTTGTCCCATGGGTCGGACAATAAAATAAACATAGGGGCAAGATGATTGTAGAATTTTTCTTCGAGAGAAAAAAAAAAAAAAAAAAAAAAAATACGATGCACACCACACACACACACACACACCACACCACACACACACACACACACACACACACAACACACACACACACACACTACCACACCACCACACACACACACTATTACCCTCCCCCTCCCTGCCTGCCCTATTCCTCCTCTATTCCTCCTCCCTCCCTGCCTGCCTCTATTTCCTCCTCTATTCCTCCTCCCTCCCTGCCTGCCTCTATTCCTCCTCCCTCGCCTGCCTGCCTCTATTCCTCCTCCCTCCCAGCCTGCCTCTATACCCTCCTCCCTCCCTGCCTGCCTCTATAGCTCCTCCCTCCCTCCTGCCTGCTCTATACCTCCTCCCTCCCTGCTTGCCTTTATACCTCCTCCCTCCCTCCTGCTTGCCTTTATAGCTCCTCCCTCCCTCCATGCTTGGCTCCATATCCTCCTCCCTCCTTGCCTGCTTCTGTACTTCCTCTCTCCCTGCCTATCTCTATACCTCTTCTCTCCATGCCTGCCTCTATATCTCTTCTCTCCCTGCCTGCCTCTATACCTCCTCCCTCCCTCCTTGCTTGCCTTTATACCTCCTCCCTCCATGCTTGGCTCTATATCTCCTCTCTCCATGCCTGACTCTATACCTCCTCTCTCCCTGCCTGACGATACCTCATCCCTGCCTGGCTCTATACCTCCTCCCTCCCTGCCTGGTTCTATATCTCCTCCCTGCCTGGTTCTATACCTCCTCCGTGCCTGATTCTATGCCTCCTCCCTGCATGGTTCTATACCTCCTCCCTGCCTACCTCTATACCTCCTCCCTCCCTGCCTGCCTCTATACCTTCCCCCGCCCTGCCTGCCTCTATACCTCCTCCCTGTCTGCCTCTATGCCTCCTCCCTCCCTGTCTGCCTCTATGCCTCCTCCCTCCCTGCCTGCCTCTATGCCTCCTCCCTCCTAGCCTGCATCTATGCCTCCTCCCTCCCTGCCTGCCTCTATGCCTCCTCCCTGCCTGTTTCCTCCCTGCCAGTGTGGGAGAGTAAGTATCCATGCACAAGTGCGTGATACTATATCATGTTTCCATCAGCTGTCGTAAAATGTGTCCTTAACCTCATGTGCTGCGTTCACTCGCCATCATCCCCTTAACCACGCACTGTACACGCCCCCTCTCCACAACCTCGACACATCCTAGGACTCGACATGTCGTTTCCCCATGCCCTCCTCTCCATGCTCTATTCTCTCCTGGCCCTTTGCAAGCCCCTTCCCCACGCCATCACAGAGACTGCGGGCAAGAGAAGCTTATTTCTTGTTGCAACTTCTTGGAAAAGGGCTTTTTTGAGGTGGGGCTTTTTTGATGTGGGCCTTTTTGAGGAGGGGATTGAGAGGTGACACTTGAGAGGTAGACTCACAAAGCAATCACAATATGAGTGGCCACGAGGATCCAGCATGGAGCACCTGGTGTCTGCTTCCTACCACGTCTGTACCTCCTCATGATTACAATACTTAGTAAACGTGACCGCACTTGCCTATTATTCTCTAGTCGTAAAAACGAGGGAGTTTCATAGCGTGTCTGACACGTTGAGTGGACGATGATATGAACCTTCAACGCTCTTCGCACGATAGCTTAGGACATAGCCGGGGAAATCTTGTTCAGGACAGCCCTTAGCTTACAAGAAAGCTCACCTTTGAGCTGAACTATGTCTCAATGGATTGAGAAGGTCCCTTGTAAGAAAAGCGTTGTCTAAATAATTTGTAAGGCCAACAGTGCCTTTGTATTACAATACTTTTTGAGTTAACTATTCATACAAAAATATTAGTCATGAACACCTTTAACAATGAAATATACCTCTATTTCGAGTACAAAACCTGAAATACCTGTGCTTCGCCAAGAGTTAAACACTGATAGATGAATGTACTTCAAGGAATGAACACAAATACGTGCGTTTCATCAAGAGTTAAACGTGTGATTCACAACGTGCTAAACTACTTGGATGAGGCCTCAACTTACAGCACTGTAACCACAACCCCGCCTGTGCCTCCTAGAACCTCCGTTGTTAGCAACGAGGCAGCCAACAGCAACTTGGCTCTCAGTATGATGCTAATGGTATTATGTGCAAGGGACTTTATCAAACTATTTATAAAGTTAGGTAAAAGGAAAAAATGCAAATAATGCGACATTTTATTGCGGCAACGTTTCGCTCTCCAGGAGCTTTGTCAAGCCCTTACAAAAAATACAGGGACAGAGAGAATATATGTAGGTACTGTGAGAGGTGCAAAGCATAATATAATCGTTGTAGGTAGTAGTATTTGTACTTGTGGTGTTAGTAGTAGTAGTTTTAGGACTTGTGGAATAGTGTTAGTAGAGGTAGCAACTATGTGATGATGAAGCTACATTTATTCTGTTTGTGTTAGCAATAGCGATTAATAATGACTGGCTGGCCCATTCCGGTGTTGCACGCAGGCGTTGTTCACGTTATCGTTCACTGAGACGTGTTTCAAGTTTTCTTGCTGTTTAACCTACAAATATTCTGTCACAGCCTTCGCGGGGGATAGTATAAACCTCTGCGTTGATTGGTTTAGTATTCTTCAACTGAAGAATAAAGGCAACTTCATCTTCTCTGAAGTATTAGCAAGAATTCTCCTTAAAACAATATACTCCGCCATCACATAGGTGTTACCACCACCACCACTACTACTACCATAGCATAAGTCCTACAACTACCACTAGTTCTGCTACTACTGTTAACTACTACTACTACTGCTACTACTACTACTACTACTTGTGTCCTCTAACCTAATATATTGTCGATAATTTTACCAACATTATTACAAACGACAGTCCCAGGTGGACGAAGCATCACCTAACACAGAACTATGAAGTGCACATTGTGCCATTATCATCATGATATCTCTAAAGTTTATCTTTTTTATTCATTCGTTGCTCCAAGTTTTCCTGTTTGATAATCCATTGTCACTTGAAAATAGCCTCTCGTACATTGTTTGCTTGAAATTTCAGGGAAATTTTAATTTTTCTTCCCGGTTAGGTTAGGCTAACATGTATTAAGTTAACGTATAACTACCCGTCAATAACGAAATTAAAGAAGACGGGAGGTTCAAGTCTGACAGCGAGGTTTATATCACGAAATTTGGAGTTAACGTTTTCACAAGGGCCATTAGATGTAAGGGGACGGACTGCAGTTAGTTGCCCATGAGAGAGAGAGAGAGAGAGAGAGAAAAGAAGGGATGAAAGAGGGGCGTGAGTGGGCGGACTGTGGATTATGTCTCCATCACAAAGATTCAATGTAAATTCAACGGTGTAAAATGAAAGTTTCTGAAAATTGAACAGGACGTATCAGTAATCGTTACCAGAACGTACGAAAAGTCTTAGCTTTGAAAAACAAACACAAAGAATTCTTCATGACAACGCAGGAAAAATCCTGGTATCAGAACGTACAAAAGGTCTCCCTGATAGTAGAATGCAATATGTCATCTCCTATTCATCAAGTAAATGGTTCTCCCAGTCTCTCCTCCCCCAGCTTGTCATCACGACAAACATAAACCCACACATTCTCTTTCAAGTTTGGTAATCTGTGTCGTCTTTCCATATGACTTAATCTTTGATTAATCCATCATGGAAACACACATCTCCCCATTGTGTGCGCGTGCGTTTTTGTCTCATCCATCACAACAAGTCCTCCTATCACCTCCGAGAAATGTTTGTGTCAGTCACAATAACATTGTGTCTTGCGGGTCCTCGGGTCCACCAGCGTGTGAAACGTTTCCTGCCCACAGCCTCTGTCCCCTTCAACTTTTAACAAACAGTTTTCTTGAAGGCATCGAGTATCTGATTTACACTTGCCAGGGTTTTCTTCCTCCCACAGTTTATCCATTAATTTGTCAGCCTTTTCATACTTTTTTAAGTGTGTATGCATGCACGTATGAACATATGCATGTTTTTATGTACGTATATAAATATAATTTCAATTTTATAAAATGGCTATTAGTCTGTCCATCTATTGACTCTCCTACCTATTCACCTGACTTGTCATCATCTATCCTTCTTCCCTCCCTCTTCCTCGAATCTCCTCGGCCTCCGTAAAACACCTATAGACATTTCCTCCCTCCAGATAAATGCTCCTGGATTTTTCTGAGCTTCTGTCAAGGCTTTGTTTTTCTCAAGTTAAGAATTTCCGTCTTGTTTCCTCTTTCTTATTCTCGCGTCCAAGTTTCCTGTAGCAACACAACTCGACGATTGTGAAACATGGGAAATCTGTATGTAATTTTTTTTTGATGAATTCCTTTCTTGTGGGGTTTTGTGTGTGGGTGTGTGTGGGGTGTTGAAAATTTGTAAATACTATTTAAAAAATTTCCCTGGTTTGTTCCGCCTTGGTTCACCCTTTAAAAAAGCTGTTAAATCTTTCATCAAATTGCCCCCTGGAGTACATGAAACGTTTCTTGAAAAAAAATGTGGCTTCTTCCGGGAGTGGTGCCCCTGTTATTCTTGTTGTCTTGTAAAAATCTTTTTTTTTCTGTGCCCGAAATTTGTATTTCTTTCTGTTTTCTGTTTTTTCGTTTCTCCAGTGACAAAAGGCCAGCTCTTGGGTCTGTCCTAAAAGCTCATTTTAAGTTAATTAGTGCAATTTTTATATTTTCCAAGCGTGTTTGTGTTTGTAGTACGAAAATCCACCCCGTGCAAATACCAAAAATTGGTCAAATTTATGAGTTACGTGATTATTGTGTCTGTTTTGTTTCTTCAATGTCACTCACATGCTTGCGGCTTAGCTGTATGATGATTTTATTCAGCCCATGTGCCCTTGGGGAACAGGTCAAATTAATAAAAATAGAAAATTTTTTTTATTTTAAAAGTACATGTAAAGGTGTACAGGCCTAGCTAAATCAAGGGACAACTTTTTTATAGGAAGTCCTTGTTATGCAGAGCCTTCTGGGCAATTAACAGCATTGTTGGGATTGACAAACCAGTCGCTAACCCTCAGGTACCCCTATTTTTTATTGGGGGAAAATAGACCCGGGCCTGCCGTGTGACGGGAGTTCAGCCACCGGTCCTTTTTTTTTAACCCCTATCGTTTAGTTTTTTAATTTTCCCCCCTTTAAAACCCTCCTTTTTTTCCCTGCCCCGCTCTAACTTTGCTTTTTTTTTTTAACCCTTAAATTCCAATTCAATTTATTCAGCCATTACTGGCGTCCAAGTTTTGCAGCAACTTTCCATCCCACGTATTTGTATCTCTAATTATTTTTTCAATTTACTTTTTTTTTTTGATATGTGAATTATCCCGGTGTTTGACTAATAAATTAGTTGTGTGTAGTTCCTTTGAAATATCCCGTTTTTTCGATGCTTTTAAATGAAATTTATCTTTCGTTTTTCACCTTTGCCGTTTTATGTACCCCAGTCACTGCAAATTTTTGAAGAATTAAACATGCAGTATAAATACAGTTTTTTTAAAATTTTCTTCTGTAATCTTCCGTTAAAGCAGAATTAAGAAACTTTCACAATTTTACTGTTAAGTGTTAAACCCCAAAACCCGTTCTGAATAAGAACTGGGACCCAAGTGCACCCCAGGATCAATTTATCCCTGGGGATTGCTTTTTGGGCCCTTAGATTGAAGCCAAAAAGCATGTCGTCGTCCGTCCTCTTGAAGTCAACCAGAAACAAAAGTTTTAACAGCCGTCGTCAAAGTCCACTTAAGTACCTAGGAAAGATCTGCTGGAACTACAACAGTACAACTGATATTCACTTCGTGCAATACAAACAGTCGCACTGGGACGGCTCGATAATGGAGAAAATAGCCTCAACAATGCTTCAGTGTGTGTCAGGGAAGGATCGAGCCCGCCTCCTGGCAGTGAGAGCTCCTCATGCAGGGGACTTTCTGTTGGCTGTTCCCAACTCCAGCCTTGGCACACGGCTCGACCCACGGACCATCCGCATTGGTGTTGTCCTTCGACTTGCCGCCCCTATTCTCGCCGAACACAGGTGTATTTGTGGCAGTGAAGCAGCAGATCGATTCGGGTACCAGGAGCCTCACAACAGCCGGATGCCCAGCAGTAAGGGAGCCACCCGAACTATGCAGATCTGATGGCAGCCAGAAGCGTCCGGATGGTATCACACTTCAAGCCTGGACAGACGGTAAGCAGGTGGTGTGGGACTACACATGTGCATCTACCTTGGCTGATACCTCTCTCCGATACACCAGGGAAGGAGGAGGGACAGCCGCCAGTTTCAGGGAGTCCCAAAAGTCTAGAAAATATGGAGAACTTGCCCACCTTTATAAGAACATAAAGAAGGAACACTGCAACAGGCCTACTGACCCATGCGGAGAAAGGTCCATGTGCCCCCCCTACCCCGGATTAGCCCAATGACTCACCAAGTCTGGTCACTTCCACTTAAGGAAACAGCACGGCATCACACGTTGTAGCACAAGCCAGTCAGGTCCAACTCCCACCCACACCCACTCATGTATTTATGTAACTTATTTTTAAACTACACAATGTTTTAGCCTCTATAACTGTACTCGGGAGTTTGTTCCACTCATCCACGACTCTATTACCAAACCAGTGCTTTCCTATATCCTTCCTGAATCTGAATTTTTCCAACTTGAAACCATTGCTGCGAGTCCTGTCTTGGCTGGAAATTTTCAGCACGCTATTTACATCCCCTTTATTTATTCCTGTTTTCCATTTATACACCTCGATCATATCCCCCCTAATTTCGAGAGAGTGCAGATTCAGGGCCTTCAACTTTGTCATCCTCCTCTGTACGTTTTCCAGAGCATTTATATCCGTTCTGTAATACGGTGACAAGAACTCAGCAGCATAGTCTAAATGAGGCCTAAACAAGGATATACAGAGTTGAACAACCTAAGGACTTCTATTATTTAAACTTCTAGATATGGAGCCAAGAATAACAAAAAGGCACAATACCGTGACTGGAACGATACACAAATAACCCGCACATAAAAGACAGGAGCCAAGAATTCTGTTCGCTTTATTGCGAACACTAATGCAATGTTGTCTTGGTTTTAGATTACTGCTAACCAGAACTCCTAAATCCTTTTCGAGATCAGTAGTATTAAGATCTACATTATTTAGTTTACATGTCGCATGGTTATTTTCCTGTTCAACAATCAGAATTTTGCATTTGTCTATATTAAACTGCATCTGCCACTTCTCCGACCATTGCATCAGTCTATTCAAATCATCGTGGAGTGCTCTAGTGTCCTCATTAGAATGCATTGGCGGCCTAATTTGTGTCATCAGCAAGTTTGGTTATGTCGCTATTTATTCCCTCATCTATGTCATTTATGTAAATTGTGAACAACAACGGGCCCAACACTGACCCCTGTAGAACCCCGCTTGTGATTTGCCCCCATTCTGATTTCTCCCCATTTATGCAAACTCTCTGCTACCTATTTGTCAGCCATGCCTCTACTCAGGAAAAAATTTCTCCTCCTATTCCGTGTGCCTTAAGTTTCCTAAATAGCCTATGATGTGGAACTCGATCGAAAGCCTTACTGAAGTCCATATACACAATATCATATTCATTACCATGATCTACCTCCTAAAACACCATAGTGAAAAAAGTTAGTAAATTCGTAAGACAGGAACGCCCCTTCCTAAAACCGTGTTGAGATTCATTAATCAAACTATGCCTAGCAAGATGGCTATGAATTGCTTCGGCAATTATTGATTTCATAAATTTTCCCACTATGGAGGTAAGGCTTATTGGTCTATAGTTCGAAGCCAAGCACCTGTCACCTGCCTTGTAAACAGGTATTACATTTGCCATTTTCCACTTACCAGGCACTATGCCAGTTTGTAGTGATATGTTAAAAAGATTAGCCAAAGGTGTGGTAAGTTCCTCTTTACATTCCTTGAACACCCTTGCAAACAGTTCATCAGGGCCTGGGGATTTGTTAGGTTTTAGTTTCTCTATTTGCCTGAGGACCATGTCACTAGTTACCGCAATCGTGCGTAGTTTATTATCGCCCTGTTCTACATAATCTATTATTTAAGGAATTTCGCTAATATTTTCTTGGGTGAAAACTGAGAAGGAGTAGGTATTAAGAATTTCACACATATCCTTATCACTGTCAGTGATCTGACCAGAATTACTCTTAAGGGGGCCAATCTTGTCCCTAATCTTATGTATATCTGAAAGAACCCTTTCGGGTTAGTCTTCGAATCCCTTGCGACCTTAGCCTCATAATCCCTTTTTGCTTTCCTTATTCCTTTCTTTATTTCTCTTTAATTAAATATATTGATTTCTTAACTGCCCCATCCCCTCTTTTGATACGCCTATATATGCCTCTCTTTTGACCAATGAGATGTTTTAATCTATTGTTCATCCATTTGGGATAATTTTTGTTAGATCTAATTTCCCTACTCGAAACAAAAGTTGTCTGGGCAGCTAGAACTATGCTCTGTAAAACGTCATATTGGCATCCAAGATCATCTACCTGACCCATGGTCAAGACATCCCAATTTATCCCACCCAGGTAATTTTTCAGTCCCATGAAATCGGCCAAACGAAAATCTGAGACAGAGATTTGATTGCAGTTATCTTGGTAATTCCATGATATATTGAAATTAAGTGATTTGTGAACATTTTCCCCAAGCTCATCATTAAACTCAAGATTATTAACTAGTGACTCGTTGTTGGCAAGAACCAAGTCAACCAGATTGTTGGTTCTGTCACAGACTGTTCTAAAAAGTAATCCTGAACCGTATCAAGAAAGTCACTAGACTCAAGATTTCCTGTCACATTGTTCCAATCAATTTGTCTACAGTTAAAATCCCCCATTAACACAACATTTTCATATCTAGATGCCTTACGAATTTTGTCCCTTAACAGCTTACTGCACTCCCTGTCAAGGTTTGGGGGCCTATAAATCACACCCATAATTAATTTGTCACGACCCTCGAGAAACTGTAGCCAAACACATTCTGTGTTCGATGTTTCTAATCTTATATCATGTCTAAGACAACAATTAATTTAAAAAAAAAAACATCGCCACTCCACCACCCTTCCTGTTGACCCTAAATGTGTGGAATAGTTTATACCCCTGTATGTTGCATTCAGAAGGCATTTCTCCATCTTTAAGGTTGAATCGGGTCTCTGTTATACCAATAATATCTATATTACCTACACTTGCAAGTAATCTTAGCTCATCTATCTTATTTCTTAGACTCCTACTATTTGTATAGTAAACTTTAAGGGAACTAGTCACTCGTTGCCCTCTACTATCTCTCTTTGTTTGTTGATCAATTGATTTGCCATTACTAGCAACTTTATTTTGAATATTGTCTTGTAAACATATCCCTGAGGTATCCCGGTAATAACTGCTGTTTTTAACCCTAATGCTGCAGCCTGATTGTTTCCCACAAACACCCATACCTCTATAATCTATCAGTTTAAATTCCTACACAAGTCATCAATTACCCTCTCTATCGAAGTGGCTAATGCAACCACTCCATCCCCGGAGAGATGAACCCCATCCCATGCATACATATCACGTTTGCCATATAATAGGTCCCAATTATCAATGACTGGAATTGCATGTAACTTGCAGTACCTGTCTACCAATTGCCCTAGACATCCATTCATTGCCCACTTCCTTTCTAGGCAAGATGCTACATATGTTCCCATAGACTCAGAGACCCTTGGCTCATGGCGAAAGAGTGCATCTAAGTTCCTTAAGGAGCTAGGCAAAAGACTCATCAGGGTAACTAGGGATCCCAGGGAAGCTAGTTTTCTGTTCCAGCGACTCAGCGCTGCTGTTCAGAGGGGTAATGCCTGCTGTATTTTGGGCACGCACCCCAGTTCTGAAGAGCTGGATGAGATTTTCGCATTATAATCAGTGACAAACACTTAACAATATGTACTAGACATTTATCTCTCACATCTCATGTACTGTATATGCCATCTTTATAAATTATATATATATATATATATATATATATATATATATATATGTCGTGCCGAATATGTAAAACTGGTCAATTAGCAAGAACTCATTTAAAATTAAGTCCTTTCTAAAATTTTCTCTTATACGTTTAAAGATATATTTTTTTCATTAATGTTATTGTAAAAATTAATAATTTTGCACCAAAAGAATCTTAGAAAACTTATGTAACCTTATTATAACAAGAGCAATTTATTTTAGCCTAACCCAGCTAAATATATTTTAAATACGTTTACAATAATTTAGTACTAAACAAACACAATCAAATATATTTTTTTCGTTAGGTTCAGAATGATTTTGGCGAAATTATTGCATACACAAATTTTCGCTTGTCCTATATGGCAAGATGAGCGTTGCTATTTAAGCCAAGATCGCAAGTTCTGCCTATTCGGCACGACATATATATATATATATATATATATATATATATATATATATATATATATAAAAATGTCGTGCCGAATAGGCAGAACTTGCGATCTTGGCTTAAATAGCAACGCTCATCTTGCCATATAGGACAAGTGAAAATTTGTGTATGCAGTAATTTCGCCAAAATCATTCTGATCCTAACGAAAAAAATATATTTCACTGTGTTTGTTTAGTATTAAATTATTGTAAACAAATCTAAAATATATTTAGTTGGGTTAGGCTAAAATAAATTGCGCTTGTTATAATAAGGTTAGGTAAGTTTTCTAAGATTCTTTTGGTGCAAAATTAAAAATTTTTACATAAACATTAATGAAAAAAATATATCTTCAAACGTATAAGAGAAAATTTCAGAAAGGAATTAATTTTAAATGAGTTCTTGCTAATTAACCAGTTTTACATATTCGGTGCACTTAGGAGTCTGTGGAGACAAAGAACTTTGTCCTTGGAGGCAAAGAGGGGAATGTATGAGAGTATAGTTTTACCAACGCTCTTATATGGGTGTGAAGCGTGGGTGATGAATGTTGCAGCGAGGAGAAGGCTGGAGGCAGTGGAGATGTCATGTCTGAGGGCAATGTGTGGTGTGAATATAATGCAGAGAATTCGTAGTTTGGAAGTTAGGAGGAGGTGCGGGATTACCAAAACTGTTGTCCAGAGGGCTGAGGAAGGGTTGTTGAGGTGGTTCGGACATGTAGAGAGAATGGAGCGAAACAGAATGACTTCAAGAGTGTATCAGTCTGTAGTGGAAGGAAGGCGGGGTAGGGGTCGGCCTAGGAAGGGTTGGAGGGAGGGGGTAAAGGAGGTTTTGTGTGCGAGGGGCTTGGACTTCCAGCAGGCATGCTTGAGCGTGTTTGATAGGAGTGAATGGAGACAAATGGTTTTTAATACTTGACGTGCTGTTGGAGTGTGAGCAAAGTAACATTTATGAAGGGATTCAGGGAAACCGGCAGGCCGGACTTGAGTCCTGGAGATGGGAAGTACAGTGCCTGCACTCTGAAGAGGGGTGTTAATGTTGCAGTTTAAAAACTGTAGTGTAAAGCACCCTTCTGGCAAGACAGTGATGGAGTGAATGATGGTGAAAGTTTTTCTTTTTCGGGCCACCCTGCCTTGGTGGGAATCGGCCGGTGTGATAATAAAAAAAAAATAAAAAAAAATATATATATATATATAATATATATATATATATTATATATATATATTATATATATATAATACACACACGGAAGCTACAGGCATGTGTGAGTGGACAGGTTACAGGCCTGGTCCAGCAAATGGCTCCCGGTGTTCAACACCGCCAAGTGCAAAGTCATGAAGATCGGGGAAGGGCAAAGAAGACCGCAGACAGAATACAGTCTAGGAGGGGGGGGGGTCAAAAATTACAAACCTCACTCAAGAAAAAGGATCTTTGGGTGAGCATAACACCGAACACTTCTCATGAGGCGCACACCAACGAAATAACTGCTGCGGCATACAGGCGACTAGCAAACCTAAGAAGAGCATTCTGATATCTCAGAAAGGAGTCGCTCAGGACTCTGTACACCATGTAAATCAGGCCCATATTGGAGAATGCAACACCAGTTTGGAACCCACACCTGGCCAAGAACGTCAATTAGAGAAAGTGCAGAAGTTTGCAACGAGACTAGTCCTGGAGTTAAGGGGCATGTCCTACGAGGAGAGGTTAAGGGAAATCGACCTGACGACACTGGAGGACAGGAGGGATAAGGAGGACATAACATAAAATACTGAGAGGAATCGACAAGGTGGATAGAGACAGGATGTTTCAGAGATGGGACACGCTAGCAAAGGGTCACAATTGGAAGTTGAAGACTCAGATGAGTCACATGGATGTTAGGAAGTATTTGTTTAGTCAGAGTGGTCAGGAAGTGGAACAATCTGGAAAGATAGGTGTGGAGGCAGGATCCGTACATAGCTTTAAGAAGAGGTATGATAAAGCTTACAGAGCAGGAAGGAAGTGACCTAGTAGCGACTAGTGAAGAGGCGGGGCCAGGAGCTATGATTCAACCACTGCAACCACAATTAGGTGAGTAATATAAGGTAGCCGAGTACGTACCGAGAGAAGTCTCTTTGTATATGCGGTGAGAGTAATCCCTATTTTAGAGAATATAACACTCCTTAATGTTGCTTTGAGTTTTCATTAGGCTTTACGCCTAATTAAGTATTCAACCAACCTTCATAAACAGAGGTTGATAAAACTACCAAGAGTGAAATGATGTCTTCAAAGTTTTTTTCTGCACAGATTATTTCTACCATATTTGTCTGCATTAACTGCAATCCTACCATACTGGTCTGCATTGCCTACAATCCTACCATACTTGGCGGCAATACCTGCAATCCTACCATACTTGTCTGCTGAACCTGCAACCCTACCATACTTGTCTGCAGTGCCTGCAATCCTGCCATACTTGTCTGCAGTGCCTGCATTCCTACCATACTTGTCTGCAGTGCCTACAATCATAACATGTCTGCAAAACCTGCACCCCTAACATGTCTGCTGAACCTGCAATCCTACCATACTTGTCTGCAGTGCCTGCAGTCCTGCCATACTAGTCTGAAAGATCTAGTTTCTTGGATGCTGCTGTACAACTGGATCTTAGGTTTGGTGCATCAACTCTTTCATTCATAATCCACGAGAGTTTTTCAGTGAAAAAAAAAATACATTTCACCCCCTAATAAAAAAAAAGTGATGAGGTTTTAACAATACTGGAAAAAAATAAATTCTAAATATTTTTTTTGCGAAGAAAAAAGTCCTTGGTGCTGAATATGACAGATTTCACAAAAGTCAAAAATTCATTTATGTCCCCTGGAGGTTTAAATGACTAACCAGCATGCAATATGCCGGATTTTCTGGCTCATATTTACATAATTACATCAGTCTTGATCATACAGTACCTCCCAGCCAGGGAGGCGAAATTAAAACAAATACTGAGAGCTCTCTCATGTTGATGGGATTTTCTCGATATTAATTTACCAACATAATTGATCTTATTTCCATTACTATGTTCACTGGAGTATAACAGGTACCGATTAAAGTGGCAAGTGAAATTATCATTACTATTTTATTATTATTATTATTATCATTATTATTATATTTGCGTAATCGATAAACATGAACCGGCCATACTGCACCCGAGGAATAAGAGACTGGTTCAGTCGAAGAAAAGGGAGAATCGGTGTAGTTCTTTATTTCGAGAGCCCCTCACCAGCATCAAGGGATCTCTCTTCAGGAGAATGCATGTTTTTAAAAGCTTTGTGAAAATCACGTTTCTTGATTCCAGTAAAGGGGTTTTGATCTTAAGAATTGGAGATACCTTCCCCTTCCTTCGGTCCTTCTAATTACCGAGAACAACCGAGATGAACCGAGAACAACCGAGTGCAAACTCGGATTTGCCGAGGACAACCGAGAACAAGCTCGGATTTGCCGAGGACCACCGAGAACAAGCTCGGATTTGCCGAGGACAACCGAGAACAAGCTCGGAATTGCCAAGGACAACTGAGAACAAGCTCGGATTAATCGAGAACAAGTCACACTGCACAAAGCTAAAAGTCAAGTACGGTACAGGTGTTAGAAACAGCACATAATTCGATACGTCAGGAGTATGTTTTACACATTATATATTGTGATTTAAACTCATGAATATTGAGAGTTCTCTCTTGGAGGGATATCCTCAAAACCTTATTTATATTCCCTTTGTTAATACCCATCTTCCACTTTCACGTGTTCGAAATGTATAAGTGGAAGATGGATATTAACAAAGGGGATATAAATAAGGTTTTGAGAATCTCTCTCCAAGAGATAACCCGCAATAATGGATTCAATTTCAAATGTGGTTTACATGTTATAAAATACTAATTACAGAGGGGGCCACTAGGACACCTAGCATGGCTAGGCATTTCGAGCAGACTTAGATTAATTCTTAACATTAAATCCTTACAGATTATGGTATTAAGGCTGTGACTACATCATAATTTGTGAGTTTAGCAATGTTGGATAAATACCCTGTCACCCTACTCTGAAGATAGTCCAAGGAAAGTCCAAGGAAAGCAAGTGTTGCAGTTGTGAAGTTACAATCCAGCGAGCATCATGGTGTTTGTCGATATGAAGATATCCAGTGAGATATTTGCTTAAAAACGACGAGACATAGGTTGTTCTCGGTAAGTCTGACTTGTTCTTGGCTCATCTCGGTAAATCTAACTTGTCCTCGGTAAATTCTAGCTTGTTCCCGGTTGTTCTCGGTAAATCCAAACTTGTTCCCGGTTGTTCTCGGTAAATCCAAGCTTGTTCCTGGTTTTCTCGGTAAATCCAAGCTTGTTCCTGGTTGTTCTCGGTAAATTCAAGCTTGTTCCTGGTTGTTCTCGGTAAATCCGAGCTTGTTCCCGGTTGTTCTCGGTAAATCCAAGCTTGTTTCTGGTTGTTCTCGGTAAATCCGATCTTGTTCTCGACTGTCCTCGGTTATTCTCGGTTCATCTCTGTTGTTCTCGGTAATTAGTAGGACCCACTTGTTCTCGGTAAATCCGAGCTTGTTCCGGTTGTTCTCGGTTGTTCTCGGTTGTCAGTTCATCTCGGTTGTTCTAGGTAATTAGTAGGACCCCTTTTCTCGGATCAAATTTGATTCATGCTCAATCTCAGGGAGCTGCATGATTCCTACAGATTTAGCACCTAAACATTTTATTAATGGTATACCTACAATTTGATGAATAAGACATTTGTTTAACACCTAGGTGTCTTTATGATTAAAAATAAAGATATCTAGGTGTTATTCATGCATCGCCTCCACATAACTGTTATAGTAATATGAATGTGTGTGTGTGCGTGTGCGTGTGCGTGTGCGTGTGTGTGTGTGTGTGTTGGACCTGTTTGCCTAGGAGTAAATACAAACCTGGGTGTTAGGAAGACTGTTGTGGGTGGCATCCTGGAGAGTGGAAGAATGTTTCAGGGAGGACTCGGCTTTGACACGAGTTGAGGTAGGATCACAGCAGGATAACAGGATAACAAGGAAGCATCCTCCAGTGAAAGTACATTGACGCTTCTGAACGACTTGTTCATTAAAAAAAAAAAACTCCCTTAGAACGAATCTAATTTCCTATTATCTATGATGCTATGTAACAAGAAAATGCAAGTGAGTTCTCATAAAATATGTGGCAAGACAAATGCAAGTGTTTTCTCATAAACTGACATCAGAAATGTTAATGTTCTCTTAAGAAAACAAGGGTGTTTGTCGAGATGAACACGCAACACCTAAGTGTTTTGCATGTCTTATGTTCCCCCGAGTCTGTTGAACAACCTCGTTCCCTCGGGTCTGTTGAACAACCTCGTTCCCTCGGGTCTGTTGAACAACCTCGTTCCCTCGGG
The DNA here is from genome assembly GCF_026875155.1 of Cherax quadricarinatus. Classification (NCBI taxonomy): domain Eukaryota; kingdom Metazoa; phylum Arthropoda; class Malacostraca; order Decapoda; family Parastacidae; genus Cherax; species Cherax quadricarinatus. The sequence continues at coordinate 43,710 of NW_026495107.1, forward strand.
TCTGTTGAACAACCTCGTTCCCTCGGGTCTGTTGAACAACCTCGTTCCCCCGGGTCTGTTGAACAACCTCGTTCCCCCGAGTCTGTTGAACAAACTCGTTCCCTTGAGTCTGTTGAACAAATTTATACCCCCAAGGATGCTGAACAAACTCATTCCCCGAGCCTGCTGTGGTAATCAAGTGCCTCGAAATTACACAGTGCCAAGGTGGATTCGCCCCCGGAGGCAGCAAGTTTAGTACCTCTTGCGGCAGTTTCCAACTAAGAGCTTAGCAGGCATCAGCTGCTGGTGCTGCGGCAGCCAGTTTCCAATATGTGTTAATGAACTGCCTGCTACAATACTGCTAACTCAAGTCGTTACTAATAACGCCGCGGAAGAACGTTACTGCCCCAGTACTAGTAACAACGAGTTTGCGCTAATAGGCCTGCTTGGATGCTGGTGAAGATCTCTTAATTAGATGAATTGGAGGGACCTTCCACTGGGACCCATCATTATCATCTTCCATTTCCCAGGTGCTGGATGAAATCTTCGTATTCAGTGCTGCCTCTTGAATAATAACGGCTAGAATGATTTCAGTCGCTTCGCTATCCGGGAAAGGTATCCCCTACATAGCATGACTCCAGTCCCTTGCACCTCGATGCACGCGACGACTGGAATAGTGCAGAGGGCGGAATAAGTCTCTAATGCAGTTTCAAATTAGCGTTGAATTTTGGGAGCGAGTCAGACGAGGCATTCAGAAGTCATACGGAAATTAATATTCCGAGTTCTTCCAGGAAAAAAAAAAGTCAAATTAGGAGATTCACAGCCCAAATCTAATTCGAACTTTCCATTAAGAAACACCAGATTTGAAGATAAACTGATGAGACTAATATTAATAATACTAATACTAATAATAATAATAGTAATAATATCTTTGTCTACAAGTACATGTACAAGGTACAGCCCTAACTGACATAGTACTATATAGAAAGCCGCTTGTTTTGCAGAGCATTATGGGTAAATACACAATTCATTATGGGTAAATTAGGTCAGTTTTGTCCCAGGATGCGACCCACACCAGTCTACTAATTCCCAGGTACCCATTTTACTGATGGGCGAACATAGACAACCGGTGTAAAGAAACATGCCCAATGTTTCTACTCTGGCTGGGAATCGAACCCAGATACCTCGCCGTGTGAAGCGAGAGCTTTAGCCACCAAGCCACGGGGCACCGAGGCTCTTGTTATCTCAGAGAGATCAGCATTATAAAATAACTCAAGTCTGTGGTTGCCAGGACTTTTTTTTTTTTACCCTCTTTTCTCATTTATTACGCTCATTAGCAAAAGCCCTTATCTGTTCTTATATTTTCAGTATTTGAGAACAATAACTCAGCATGTGAAGGTGCACTATGACCAAAGTTGTGTGACCCGTTGCTAACATCCTGGATTGGTTCCGATCACTTTGAAACATAGTGTGGCATAGCATCAAATGTTCAGAAACGGTGGCTCTTAATTCATTAACACGCTTTTATCTTACGTAATAAAAGCGTGAAATTTTCATTACTATAAAGTCACAATTAATATATTTGAGTCTACCTCCTAGTGGTTTTAATATCATTTATTTGTACGAGGTCAAATTTATCAACCCGTTAATATTTATTTAAGTTAAGATTATTGCAATTAGAGTGATAACTAGTGAATGTCTCTTCTGCAGTGTTTCACTTTTTCAATCTCTGTGTATTTAATATTGATTTCTATTCAATAAACAACGCCTCGTCTTGTCGGCTTAATAATGATAATAAAACTGATGAATTTCTTAAGAAGGAAGAGAACCTACAAGTTTAAATTCCTTAAGTGCAAATTAAAATTTTGAATGAAATTGTTAAAAAAACGACAATTTACACGTAAAAATGGACAGATGTGTTCCTATTCCCCTGAATGTCTCGCTCCACCGCCGTCGTATTAGGAACATTTTTTTTTTTTTGTAATGTTTGAAGGAGTGCCGCTAATGGTTATGGAAGTCATGCTGTATATCCCTTGTGGTTTAGCGCTTCTTTTGATTATAATAATATGGAAGTCATCGGAGCCATTTCAGCATGCTGGGAACATGTTCGACAATTCTGGACATAGGGCGCTTGCACATGCCAATTGTTCAAGTAATCTTTTTTTGCCCTTGTTAAAAAAAAGTTATAGGGAAGGAATTAAAGAATTGTCAACCACATAAAGGTCACCTCTCCGGAACAAATAATAATAATAATAATAATAATAATAATATAATAATAATAATAGGCATATGCAAATCTGTAATTGCTTCAGTTAATGCTTGCAATATTGCACCTCCCTGCTATCATAAGGGCAGAGAACTTAATGAAGTAGCAGTTGTATTGGCACCACCTGTACGGCGGCATCCACTGTAGCAGTGGCACCACCACCACTACCAGTAGCAGCACTGCAAAGTTTATTGCTACTGAATACATGACTTAAAATAAAACTTTTTGTGTGTAAAGATAAAATAAACTGTCCGACACAAGACAAGTTTTCTTCCGATGATTGTAGTGCTGCCCGTCTGTCGAGAATGAGATCTTGAGACTTGTAGTGGAAATCAAGACGTTATATTAGTGGACTCTTCAACCGGGATTGACTTCATAAAGTTTAATCCAAAGCAAATCGATGTTTACAATAAATTATTGAATCTTTCTCGTTATGTATCTTTATATCCTGTCTTCTTGCGGAGTTGTGAAATATTATTTTCAAACTGACTTAAATTATGAGAATAGAGAGGTAATGAATATGAACAATATTGGAGAAATAAGCTTAATTGTTCCTAAGGAAGAGGTCGATCATCAGTAGCCTGTTTGGCTTAGATCAGCAATTAATTAACGGAGAATCGAGCCTTCTCCAATCTTTGCCGTGAATCATTCACGTGCTTTTACCGCTCTATAAAAACGGAAAACAAGAACGTGATAAAACCGATACCAAGAATGTAGAAGAAAAAATAACACAAATGGTTATAAAATTGAAATGAATCAGGTGACCTTGCAATGTCCTTGCTATTGCAACAAGCCTCTCAGGACAAAGCCTCCTCGGAGGCCTCTCAGAACAAAGCCATCCTCGCAAACCTATCAGGACAAAGCCATCCTTGCAAGGTTCTCAGGACAAAATCATTCCAACAAGTCCCCCAAGACAAAGCATTCTATCCATATTTTCTTGAGAACCTTTCTTGCTTAAAGAGCTCGCAGGGGACAGGGGTAAAAGTTTTTTTTTCATGAGTTAATTGCTGCCTGTTGGTGGACGGGCAGACGAAACCAGGTAAAGTCTAGTACAGTTGAAGAGCAAATCGAGAGACCGATGCAAGAGAAAGAATGAGTACGAGGATTAAAATAGGTGGGAATACCCGTATTTTAAAACATGAAGAGGGAGAGAAGCGAGAAAAGCCTCCAATTGAATGCCGCGAAAATCACAGTGAGACCCCCTCCCCCCCAGAGGAAATGGTGAGTGTTAAAATCGCCAGTAACAGAAGTGGTGGCGGTAAGGAAGAAACCATAAATGCAATATGTGTGATAGATAATGCCCGAGAAGGAGAGAGATACAAAGAACCAATTGTATATCACTTTTTCAAATTGATGTGGACTGCAGTGTAATGCAGCGAAGCATGAACAAAGAGCTGATGGTATGGAATACCGGTACGTATAAGAAGTGCACCTTCTTTAAAGGTTCCATCAGGAAAAGGATCCGATAAATATAATACAACATTACCTGAGACTGGATGGATAACAGCGGAGCGTAATTTGGTTTCTTGTAAACAAACACAAACAAGCAAGCCAAAACTGTGAAGGCAACACCTGAAGCTCACTCCGGTTACCTCTGAGACCTCGGATATTCCACTGTAAAGAAGCCATGATTTACGAAGAGAAAGAAACAAGAAATCTGATAGAGGTATCTACAGACTAGAAGGGTTAGAAAAGTCTACATGTGGAGGCAACGGAAAACGCACAAGCAGCGAAGGATTGGGATGCTGCGAAGAAAGAAGTTGTGCAGACTGAGAAGAGTGAAGAGGAGGAACAGGAGGGGATCAGTGTCCATCGATGGTCTAATCTCTCATTATATTCGGAGATAGCTTCAAGTGATTCAGAGGACAAAGACGTTGTATGTGGGACGATACTGGAGATGGAATGAGGAGGGTGAGTAAAGATCCGGGCGACGATGGAATTTACCAAAGTGGGGGGGGGGGACGTAAGATTAGAGGGAACTGGAGAAGCAGCTTGGGAGGGGGCAGGAGAGGATACGACCTGCGAGGGGGCAGGAGAGGATACGACCTGGGAGGGGGCAGAAGAAGAAGAAATTTGGGAGAGGACAGGGGAGGAAGGTACTGCACGAGGAGGATGAACCTCCACACTCGTAATAGAGCCAGTAAGAATTGAAGAGCCAGGCACAGACACGGGAAAGGAAAAATGTGCAGGTAGAAGAAACGAAGGAGGGATTAAAAGAGATTTTAACAATGAGATTTTTTGGACTTCGATGGGGAGAAGTTGTACGAGGTCTTGTAGATACAGAAGCTTGTGAGTGAGAAGAGGAAGAGGCGAGAACAGACTGAGGTGGCGAGGTAGGGACCTCTGAGTCCAGGACAGCAAAAGAATTAAAGACGGGGGTGACTGTGGAAGGGGTGACCACAGAGGAGGCTGTGGAAGTTGGGACCCCAGAGGTGGGGGGTCGTTTAGTAACTCTAGAATAAGAAATACGGGGAAGTCTCCCCTGGAGGCGTAGATGAGAGACTGCCATAGCATAAGGAAAGCCTTCTGCCTTTTTGAGACAACGGATTTCTCGCTCGTTTAAGTATACTTGGCAACGACGAGAGTAAAATGGTGAGCCTCATGACAAGGCAAGAGGGAGGTAGACTACAATACTGGGCATTCGGCCATAGACCTGCAATATTTCGCATGATGACCAAAACGCCAGCAATTTCTACACTGTTAAAGTTTAGAGACCACCTTTCAAACTTGTAAACGGTGTCTCGAAATATAAACCGAGGATGGAAGCTCACGGCAGTCAAAAGTTAAGCGAGCTACATTGCAAGAGTATCTTCTCCGCCTGCTGGCAGGGAAGACAACTGTTCACTTGAGAGGTCTTGGAGCGCATGCTGCTCCAGAATGTCATCACCACATGTCTGGAAATTCTGTTATTGCAAACTTGGCTAGCATTCTGTACCGTGACTATGCATGCACCGCTCTTGAGAGCATGAAAGAATATATCTAGACCAACATGGCGTAGGAGCGCCTTGCTAATACTATGATCGGAAAGATGTCAGGAAAAGAAGTCGGTCGCAGATTAAAAAAAACTTAGTCCATTGTGTATTTTGAAACAGCGTGTAATGGTAGTGAGTGTTGTGCCAGTCTTTTCTGGGCAGAATGAGAAGGAAGCGATGGAGTATCATCAGGTAATGGTATTGGGCGTTTAGGTGTGGGACTAGACTTGGTCTGACGTGGGATGGGAGGGTGATCCAAAAATCGCAGCACCATAGAGGAAGAAGCCGGAAGCATAGTCAAAGAAGTGCGGAGGTCAGATGTATCAGAGTCCGGTGGAACCCAGGTACCTGGAGTGGGTGACGAAACAGCACCAGCAGGAGGTACAGGGGTATTAGAAATGGCCAAAGAGTGGTCAAATAACAAGGTAGAGTAGGAACAGGTAGCCGAAAAGGGCCCAGGGGGAGCTGTTTCATGGATTTGGGACTCCATGGTTATGTCATTTCTTTCTTCTTGTTTTTAGAAAAAAAGAAAAAGAAAAGAAAAAAGAATATAAAATGGGGGGAACGTGGAGGGATAGCTCTTAGAAGGAATGAAATGGCCGTAAATCCCCCTCCACTCACAAGAGGACTCCAGCACCACAAGTAGTGCAGATGAGGCATGAAACCCATGCCATACCCTACCCCTCATGCCAGCAAACCGAACAATTGGCAGTCCACCGAGCCACCTCGGTGGACGAGAGAGAGGGTGGCCGGATACCCGCCACAAAGCATACCTCCTTCGGCCACCACCTCACGGAATCCGAAAGACAATCTCCAGAGATACACTCGTCACCCGAAAGAGACCCAAAGCCACCCCCCTCCCTCGGGAGACCGGAGAGGGAGTGGGACATCCCCAAGTGATCCAGATTCCATGGCAAACTACACCACCCTCGAGGACCTCAACGAAATGGGATGGACCACGGTACCCTTCCCCTACCTAGGAACTAGAGTGCCTGAGGAAGGGACTCTAGGAGTAGGAAAGGAAAGGGAAAGATGGGATAGAGAAAGGTGGATTGGGGGTAATTAGGTTCGATCTGAGGAAGGAGACCAAAAGGTCTAATTCTTCAGACGAAGAGGCTCTTCCCCGCGCCAAGGAGCCCACCTTGAAGAGGTTGTCAGGCACAGTGATGAAACTTTGAGCTTCATGTCGAAGTTTAATGACAATCACCAAATTGTCATGAAGCGGTGACACGAAACTTTTTCTTTAGCTCCATTAATGTCAGCATCAACACACACAACCATTAGTGTCAGCCTCAACACTCAGATCCATGAATGTCAGTCACAACACAGAGAGCATTCAGTGTCAAGGAATACCGAGATCAACCGATGTCAGTCTGAACATTCAAATCCTTCAATGTTAATCTCAGCACTCAGAGTCATCACTATCAATATTAACACTCAGAACCATCATTAAGTAATGTGATTCAGATGTTACACCACTTGTACTCAGTCACCCCAATTTACATCAATTACTGTTAATCACACCACTCAGATCCATCAGTGTAGTGGAGGTAAAAAATTATAAGGCTTGATCAAGGACTGCATGACCCTTATTGGTTTAGCGCTTTATTTGATTATAATTAATCCAAGGAATTCACGGTCGCTCCAATTCCTTGGGGCAAGAGCCCTTCACCAACATAAAGTATTGAAAGAAATTCTTGGGTAGTGTTGGAAAAAGGTTTTACAATTAGATGGGTGGGAATGGTTGGTTTTGAGAAGTACCTTCCTGATAAAGGCCAGTAGGACTGCTGTTGTGGTCCTCGATTTTTAGGTTCTTAAGTAACCTTTCCGGCAGAAGTTTGCACGAGCTTCATGCAAGAAAGTGTTATTTGGTAGAGGGAAGTACAGCTAAGCTATGTTATTGCAGTCCTCCGGAACTCGAGATCAAGTTTCCACTCTAAGGTGCACGCTAAAGTGCACCTAAGATCGCGTTGCATGAGCATTTCCTCTTATCCCCTGAGAGCTTCATGCCTGTTAGGCTCTTGTAGCACAAATGCTTCTGTAACCCCGGTAGCTTGGCCCTCTAGAGGAATTCCGTTGAGATACAGCTGTAATTGTGAAGTAAAGAGAGCCTTCATTGCCAGGATGAAATGTTGCTACGAGACCTTTCTTAAGCAGAATTAGTTGTTTAGGAAAGGTCTGCAAACAGCAGTGAAAAAAAAAGTTAAAAATAAGCTATTAGTGGTTTTTTTTTTCTCTCGGTGTAGTTTTATCAAATCAGATTTTAATAAACCTCCATACAGAGCGAAACTGTCTAAATTAAGGTTGTTCTGCAACCCTGGAGTATTTTTCACAGTTCTCGGCACTACGACAATTGGAGTCTTTGTGCATCAGCTGAACGTTGTGCGGTGGCCATCAAGCAGCTTGAAATTTTCGGAAAATAAATTTGACAGTTGTTAGAATTAATTGTTGATTATAAAAGATTTGTTAATATTGCCGGTAAGATGCTGTTAATATTTTTTCGTTCAGCGCAGTCAGTATCATGACATAAGTGATTTACAGTACCGAGAATTTGATGAATTAAAAGAATGTATAAATCTACTGGATGACGAAACTTATACAAAATAGATACCCAGATGTTACACGTGCAACTAATTCGTCAGCAGGATCAGTGTTACTTTTATTTTTGTGGACTGCTTTTTCAGGCGTTCACAGCAGATACAGCACTGCTGTTATCACTGTTAATGCTCCTGCTGCCTCTATCGCTCTTGCAGCAGCTTTTACAACTACAGTTGATGCTACTGTACCAGCAACAGATTCCAGCCTTGTATTATTCAACCATGTTATGTAAATGTATTAGAAAACCGACAAGTGGAAGAATGAGACACTAATGCAACATTTGAGAATCTTTATTGAAGAAACGTTTCGCCAGCCAGTGGCTTCTTCAGTCCAATACAGAGAAGAATGGTGAAAGATGAGGATTTTGAGGTAATCAGTCCCTCAACCTGGAGTCGATGTGCTCAATCAATCTTGAGAAAAGTACAGCATATGCTTATATACTGCTGTCAGGCGAGTAGAAACAGGAGAAGGTTCAGTCACTATTGCAAAAATCCACTAATATAAGTAGGTCTTGCCTGTAGATTAGATTCCCAAATGCTGCAAAAGTGTTTGTCTTCAACTGGTCGCTCTCTAAACCATTTACACCACATCTGTCAGACACACCAACAACTTGGGATCTTGATAGAGGAAATTGTAAAGTAAAAGGACACAAGTGCAACTAATGTGACATTTTATTGTGGCAACGTTTCACTCTCCAGGAGCTCCTGGAGACTGAAACGTTGCCACAATAAAATGTCACATTAGTTGCACTTGTGTCCTTTTACTTTACATATTGTCGGTAATTCTACCAACTTTATTACATAGAGGAAATTCTTCTACGATTGCCTAACCTACTAGTAGCTTTGTCTAATGGCAACTCCGCCTTCCTCTCTCTTCTGCTCACCTGACTGCAATATATAAGCCACTTCTCCGAGCATATGCAGTACTTTTCTCAAGATTGTTAGAATGAACACATTGAGTCCAGGCTGAGGGACTGATTACCTCAAACTACTACTCATCTTTCTCAGTTCTTCTCTATACTGGACTGAAGAAGCTACTGGCTGGAAAAATGTGTCCTCAATAAAGATTCCCAATTGCTGCACAAGGGTCTCATTCTTCAACTCGACCATGATACTGTCATGGTAAGTCATGTTACTGCTACTTACATGAGAATGTTTTAGCTACTCCTGTATGCAGAGTATTTGCTCTTGAGAGTATTACATGCCCAGTAATTTTCTGGATAATTCACAATTGTACCATAAATTGAAAAATCTTGTTTCGACAATATTCCATTTCATCCAGCACCCTGAGTGACTGGGTTCCAGTATGGACCGAAACATGGATTTTTTTTATTGTTAAAGCCACGGTCATGTCACTTATGCTGCCGTCGTTGATAATTTTATGAATGTTAGGTAAAAGGACACGTGTGCAACTAATGTGACATTTTATTGCGGCAATGTTTCGCTCTCCAGGAGCTTTGTCAAGCCGTTACTTGGAAAGCGAAACGTTGCCACAGTGAAATGTCGCATTGGTTGCACTTGTCTTTTTACTTAATATATTGGCGGTATTGTACCAACATTATATTTATACGAATGGTGGACGCGCAGCAATGGCTTTAAATTGGAACAGTTGAGATTCAGTAAGGTTATAGGAAAGCACTGGTTTGGTAATAGAATTGTGGATGAGTGGAACAAACTCCCGAGTACCGATATAGACGCTAAGACGTTGTGTAGTTTTAAAAATAGGTTGGATAAATACATGAGTGGGTGTGGGTGGCTGTGAGTTGGACCTGACTAGCTTGTGCAGTTCTCCTCCCTTAAGTGACGTGTCTGACCTCACTAGGTCAAGGCACTGGCTTAAGCCGGTGGGAGAATTGGAGCTGCCTCGCATAGGCCAGTAGGCCTGTTGCAGTGTTCCTTCTTTCTTATGTTCTTATGTTCTGTGGGAGATTCATTTATGCTTTTAATTCAAAGAATTGGATTTGTTTACTCCCTCTCATCGAACATGATTGCCTCCCATACCCCAGGTGTTGCATTATGACTTTTGAGAATTTAGCGCTTTCCCTTTAAATATATTACTAACTTATAATAATAAGGTCGCTGTTGTGTACATCGCGTCTGTCTTCAGTACATAATATGTATTCTGTCTGGAATTGCTTTATGTAACTGTGTGTATTGTACTTCGGGAGGCACTAAACTGTGGGTCTTTCAGAGTAATAAGTGGTGAAGGCTCGATCCTCAGTCCGCTGTTAATTCTGTTTGCTCTGTTAAAGTATTTAACACTTGTGCCGTCATTTCTGAGTTTCTCGCTCATGACGCTCCTGCTGCTACAGAAATGCTGGTACAATGTCGATGTATAATTTAATTGTTGGTATATTACTATTATTATTATTATTATTATTATTAACACACTGACCGTTTTCCACCAAGGTAGAGTGGCCCGAAAAAGAAAAGCTTTCACCATAAGTCACTCCATCACTGTTTTCCCAGAGGCGCGCCTACATTACAGTTATGAAGCTGCAACATTACCATCCTTCAGAGTGCAGGCATTGTACTTCCCATCTGAAGGACTTAAGTTCCGCCTGCCAGTTTACCTAAATCCTTTCATAAATGTTACCTTGCTCACACTCCAACAGCACGTAAAGTCCTAAAAGCCATTTGTCTCCATTCACTCCTATCTAACATGCTCATGCATGCTTGCTGGAAGTCCAAGCCCCTCGCACACAAAACCTCCTTTACCCCCTCCCTCCAACCTTTCCTAGGCCGACCTCTACCTCGCCTTCCATCCACTACAGATTAATGCACTCTCGAAGTCATTTTATTTTGTTCCATCCTCTCTAGATGTCTGAACCCCCTTAACAACCCCTTCTCAGCCCTTCGGATAATAGTTTTGGTTATATTGCACCTCCTAATTTCAAAACTACGAATTCTCAGCATTATATTCATACCACACATTACTCTCAGACACGACATCTATAGTGCCTTCAGCCTTCTCCTTGTTGCGACATTCACCACCCATGCTTCACACCCATATAAGAGAGGTGGTATGACTATACTCTCATATATTCCCCTCTTTGCTTCCATGGATAAAGTTCTTTGTCTCCACAGGCTCCTCAGTGTACCACTCGCCTTTATCCAGTTCTATGATTCACCCATCTGCTGAAACGTCCACTTCCAAATATCTGAATATATTCACCACCTCCATACTTTCTCCCTCCAACCTGATATCCAGTCTTTCTCTACCTATTTTTGTATCCTCATCGCCTTATTTTTTCCTATATTCACTTTTAATTTTCTTCTTTTACATACCATACCAAACTCATCCACCAACCTCTGCAACTTCTCTACAGAATCTCCCAAAAGCACAGTGTCATCAGCAAAGAACTGTGACAACTCTCAGTTTGTGTTAGATTCTTTATCTTTTAACCCCTCACCTCTTCCCAACACCCGAGCATTCTCTTTTCTTACAACCCCATCTATAAATATATTGAACAATCAAGGTGAAATCACACATCCTTGTCTAAGGCCTACTTTCAATGGGAAATAATCTGCCTCTCTCCTACATACTCTAACCTGAGCCTCACTATCCTCCTAAAAACTTCTCAATGCTTTCAATAACCTACCTCCTATTACATACATTTACAACATCTGCTACATTGCCTCCCTATCCACCCTGTCATATGCCTTATTCAAATCCATAAATGCTGCAAAAACCTGTTTACCCTTATCTAAATACTGTTCATCTATATGTTTCACTGTAAACACTTGGTCTACATACCCTCTACCCTTCCTAAAGCCTCCTTGTTCATCTGCTATCCTACACTCTCACTCTAAATACTTTCAATAACTCTACCATACACTTTATTAGGTATACTCAACAGATTTATTCCCCTATAAATTTTACATTCTCTTTTGTCCCATTTTCCTTTATACGAAGTAACTATGCATGCTCTCTGCCAATCCTTAGGTACCTTACCTTTTTCCATACATTTATTAAATAAAAGCACCAACCACTCCAAAACTATATCCCCACCTGCTTTTAACATTTCCATCTTTATCCCATCAATCCCAGCTGATTTACCTCCTTTCATTCTACCCACTGCCTCACAAATTTCCCCCACACTCACAACTTGCTCCTCTTCATTCCTACAACATGCTATTCTTCCTTGCCCTATACATGAAATCACAGCTTCCCTATCTTCATCAACATTTAACAGTTTCTTAAAATATTCCTTCCATCTTCTCGATACCTCTAACTCTCCATTTAATAACTCTCCTCCCTATTTGTAACAATGAAATCCATTTATTCCCTAGGCTTCCTCAAGTTATTAATCTCACTCCAAAACTTTTTCTTATTTTCAACCAAATTTGTTGATAACATTTCACCCACTCTCTCATTTGCTCGCTTTCTGCATTGCTTCACCTCTCTCTTAACCTGTTTTTTCCTCTCCCATTGCCTTTACTGTCACTAGCCCATCTATCCTCAAAGAGTTGTTTATATCTTACCATAACTGTCTCCTCCTTTAGCTTATAAACCTTCACCTCTGTTACCTGCTGCTTCCATTTTCCTTGTATCCCATCTGCCTTTTACTGTAACTACAACTAAAAAGTGATCTTATATATCTGTGGTCCCTCTATAAACATGCACATCTTGAAATCTACCCAGCTATCTTTTATCTTTCAATACGTAGTCCAACAAACTACTGTCATTACGCCTTGCATCATATCTTGTATACTTATTTATCCTCTTTTTCTTAAAATATGTATTACCTATAACCAAACCCCTTTCTATACAAAGTTCAATCAAAGGGACCCATTATCATTTACACCTGGCACCCCAAGCTTACCCACCGCACCTCTCTAAATGCTTCTCCTACTTTAGCATTTAGGTTCCTTACCCCAATTTCTCTCTCACTTGGTTCAAAAGTTCCTACACACTCGCTTAACATCTCCCAAAATCTCTCTTCTCTACACTGCTCTCTTCTCCAGGTTTATACACACTTATTATGACCCACTTTTAGTATTCAACCCTTATTTTAATCCACATAATCCTTGAATTTATGCATTTGGTTTTTAGTATAATTTTGTTGTTGGTAAAATTTGGTTGTTGGTATTTGGGCTGCTGGTGTTGCTAATGTTGTTAATATCTTCCCTGCTGTTTCTCCACAAATTCTGCCCTGTATGAGCCATACTTGTGTGGTGCTTTTAGTAGTAATAATCATAATATCAAATTCTGCAGCTGGGTCGCTAATGAGACTATTCCTCCCTCCTTTATCACCCTTATGTCAGTAAGCCAGCGGTGCTGGAAGTAAGCTGGAGGTGCTTGCGGTTCTGGAAGCCGTTGCATTGTAAGCTGCAGGTTATTTAAGTAAGCTGGTGGTGCTGTAAGCTGGTGGCTCTGTGAGTTAGCTGACGGTAAAGATTCCTGGAAGCGAAAGAGAATGGTGATGAAAGATAACCTGTCAGTAGTAAGCTGATATGTGATTGTAGTGAGCTGACGTGTCCGAAGCGAGCAGACCATTGTGGTGTGAGGACGTGTCTAGTGAGATTCCTGCAAAGTGTAAAACTTGTCTTTCTTGGAGCTGTTGTATCTGAAGGAAGAGAGGGAGAGAGAGAAAGAGGGCAATTGACTTTCGGGTAACTCTAGCAGCAAATGGTATCAAACAGGGCACCTCATCGACTCCATCACCAGAAACCACGATTTTATTGACTACTAGTCATCATTACAGCTGCCTTCAACGCACCTGCTTCTTTTGTTATCCCCAGAAGATAAATTTCAGCCATCAAGATCCTGGCACTTAATGAGAGCATATACATCACAATAGCAGGCGAAGGTGGTAGTGATTACAGAAACGAAATCTTCGACCTTCTGAATGACACTAACACTCATCAACTCGCCAACATCCTCGTACAGAGAACACGCCGCATGGTTCGTATCTCTGAACAGTGTGTAAGCTTCTGTACCTGTTTCCAGGACAACTTAAAACAGCCAGGTTATACACACAACAATACAAAAACCTGGGATTCCTATCCATACTTTCATATTAGGTATTGAGGGTGTCCCACACAGACTAGCTGGACACCTAGCCAAAGGTCTACTCAGCACTCTAGAGTAGCACAAGTCCTCCTCATCTCAATTTAACGCTGGGAACCTCTTTACACACATCATCTCACTCCTTACTAACGTCCCCACAGATGCCGTCACTGATACATTTACTCGAATTCTTACAGGTTACACCATCTTTCCTCTCTTCCGCCATGACATCACAGCCACATCAGATGATTATTAGGGTTTTCCAAAAATCAATCCATGTCTCCAGTTTCCAGTTATTAGCAGAATAATTCCAGGACTATCATCCATTCCTTCACATACTTTGCTGTTTTCTCCTTATATTCAAAGAGATCAAATAATGAGCAATAAATATTTTCACTCTGCTAACAACACCATTTCGTGAAAACCACATGCTTGATCCTACCTAGAGAAGTGGCCAACATCACATAGGTTTCCGAAAAGGAACA